>JAMLFT010000015.1:0-82028 GCA_026544285.1 Pachyrhizus erosus | reverse complement strand
TTATTGATAAATTTAATATTAATATATAAATTTATTAATTTTTTAATATATATAAATAAATTAATAATATCTTATAAGTGAAAATAAAAATAATATATATTATTATCTTAAAATTATCTAAATTATTATACAATAAATAACATTAATAAAGTAATCAAATTGTTCATTAATTATAACTATGTTTATTGAATTTCATTAGATCTATTAATTATTGTAACATTCAAATTTTGATCATTAATTATTATTTATTCAATTTTCTTTTATTATATATATATATATAGGGATAAATAGATACTAAATTTATTTATAAAATAATAAAAATACGTCATCTTTTACCGAACAATTGGATTATATATATCAGATTTTTATATATATACGTAAATAATTAAAATAAAAAAATATGTATACAACCTTTTCATGTGATTATGAAGCTTTAAATTTTAATTTTAATATTAATATATAAATATATGATATATATTTACAGTTATCGTGTCTCACATTAAATTTTTTTTTTCTTGATATGTCTTCTATCTTTTTAACTATCCATAGAAATATAGATAGAGAGATTAATATCATTTTTAAAAAAAAATTAATGATATTATGACATTTTACTATCTCGGTATTTTTTTAGCAAATTAAAATATTCTAATTTTAAAATTAAATAAATATTATCTTTCCATCAATTCTTGTCACATAAAACTTTTAAAATCTCATTCTCTTTAAATAATTACAAATTTATGATGAATTTAAAATATAAAATAAATTTAAATGTTTGAAATAAGAAATTTAAAAATAAATTATAATTAGATTATAATTAAGAAATATAAAAAATTAATTAATTTAGATTTTTAAATTTAAATTAGAATTGAAAGTTGTAAGAGAAAAATAACAAAATTGTTAATTGGACTAATTAAAAAAATTAGAAAATTAAAGTTAATCAAGCAGATATTAAAAACTAAAATAACATATTAAATAAAATATAAAATGAAATTTTAGCTTTTCAAAATATTTCAAAATTTAGTTTCAGTCTCTACAAAAATCTAATACTATATTTTAACAAAATACGTATTTTTATATTTTTTAAAAATGCACTAAAAATTTAATAAATATAAAAATAAAAGAACATATTTATTTTTTAAGAATACTAAAATCGAATTTAAAAATAATTTTGTAGATAAAAATATTTTTTATTCAATAAAAAACTAAAAAATATAATTAACTATTTTTTCAGTTCAAGTTCTTAGAATATTCCATAGAAAGGTCCCCGAAATTTGTCACAATATCGTCCCACTTAATTAGTGGAACATCAATTTCATGTGGTGACTAAAGTTTGGTGAAGTTTGCAAATTTGGATGTTTATAAATAAAACCTATCTGTCGATACAATCGAAGTAGCATTCATGGCCACATGTCATATAAGTCAGAAACCCCAAACAGACAAAAGTAAATAAAATTTAAGCAAAGGGAAAAGAACAGTACTGGTTTTTTTTTTTTTTTTTTTTCGTACCATGAAACCCTGGAAAGAATAATTGTGAATTTTAACTAATTTTTGGTAGTTGAATTTTTTATTTTAGTATTTATAATTCAAAATATTTCATTTTAGTTAATTTAATTATAATTTTTTTGACCATTTTAATCTTTATTATTTAAAATTATCTAATACTATTATATGTAAATTCTTTAAAACTGCTACATAATTAAAATTGTTTAAATTTTTTTTATAATTTTTTATTGTTAATTTTAATTTTATAATAATTTTAAAAATTTGAATGTAAAGCATTAAATAATTTTAAATTAAAAAGATCAAAAGAATTAAAACATTACAATTATAGAAATCAAAATATGATGTTTTAAATTGTAGGTATTAAAATCAAAAGTTATTATTTTTAAAAAAAAATATTCGATTGTATTTTTTTAATTTATATTTTAATATATGACTATTCTAGGCAAAGAATGAATTCACATGCATCTTTATAATACTTTGTTTGAAAAAGAAATAAATTATATATTTGTGGAATAGAATTAAAGTTGTCTAAATTGACTTTTAGATGAGATGGTTTCATAATTTTTAAGTTAATGACTATTTTTTTTTTGTCTCATTTTCTTTTTTTTAATTTTCTTTTTTAATTTACTCTTTGTAGTTAGAATATAAATATATGTGGTTCATAATTAAGAAAATATGTAATTATTATACGTTTTTTTTTTTTTGTACTATTAGCTTTTAATGGAGGAGTCAAATTATAGAGACAATTACATTTTTGAATTTTATGAAGAATGTGATATGGTTCCAAAAGGTGAATTGGACAATTCCAATATAAAAAAAAAAACTCTTGGACAAATATCCGACAAACAAACATACTAGAGGAAGGATCCCATTGGTGTGCATCCAGTAGGAATTGAATCTATGAATTCGCCAATTATGAGTTGGGCACTTTAACCGCTTAGCCATGAATGCTTAGCACTCGTATGGTAAATAACCAAATTCCAATTGAAGTAAAAACTTTTAGATAAATCAATGCTAGGAGGATTAAATGAAAAGACATCAATTCAAATCCTAGATTTTCTAATTGAGAGAAATCAAGAATTCTCATTAGGTTCATTGATTCACATCCCTTCAAAAAGACTAAGGCTATAATATCCCTCTTATATGGCCATAACTTGTCAATTTAAACTTATATTGTCCCTAAAAACTAATTACACATGAATCATGATAGTTATATTTTAGATTAAACTTTTCCTTCCATGTTTTACAATATGTAACCCTTTCTTAAATTGTTAAATTGATATAGATTGTTATTGTTTTAAATTATTAAATTGGTGATGATGTATGAAATAAGAATAATTTTTTTATTAAGTTATATGTAAACAATGAAAATAATGATGTTTAAGATGAAATGACATGTAATAAAAAATATAATAATTCTTCATGGTGAGGTGCCATTTAGGCAAACGAGATTCGTGGTAATGTTTTGGAATGTATCATTAATGATAAAATCATCATTATGATTGACGTTAAATTGTCAAACATTGATGGTGGAAATGAGATGTATCATTTATTGTATACTAACAAATATACATGTGTATGGATGATTGTCATTGTTTACCAAGAACATGAAAGGTCACACAAACTTGTATTTAATAAAATAAAATGGGAGTTTTAAGTTGAAGAGTCAGTTCTTAGAGTCTTTGGAGATGACAGAACAGACTTAATATCTTTTGGATTATTTGAGCTTGAGTTGACGAACCTTAGGGATGGCTAGCATCGAGTTGTGAAGAGATTTGCATTATGTCAACTTGACAATCCAACCAAAAGGAGACAATACCAATTGATGAGACCCTACCTACGCATCAAGGTGTAGGTGTACTCCTAATAAGTCATCTGACTTAAAGTAAAGTAAGTCCACTATGTTTTGGGATTTTTAGTGGCAGTAGATCCATATGATATAAGTTGAATTAACCATTTAATTTGGGACGATTGGTATTCAAATAATAGTAATGTAGAAAGTTTGTGATTGTGTATGCATTGTCTGTTTGTGTGAGGTGGAGGACTCATCCGTGCATTATTTTATTTTTTTAGACGAAGATGTTGTGCCAAATTTTACTGTACTGACTTTGGGTGACTCTCTACGGCAGAGAGTTGGAACATGAAGATTACTTTGAAGATCATTATATAGGTAGGATTAAGATACATATAACACCTATAGGGACAAAGTATAGGCAACTGCTAACTTTTGATTTGAACATGTGATTCGTCCAACCAACACCGTTGTATTTCCATGTTGATCAACCTAGGTCAAGCACATCTTTTTCCTTCATCTTCTAGAGTTGCATCATCTGATCATAGAGGAGTTGTTAGATTAGATTATCCTTTTCCTAGGCATTGATCTTTTCCTTCTTATTTGTTGGTGCACACTTATCTTTTCTAGGAGTAGAGCTAGATTGATGACTCCTTTTGAGGAAAATGCGATTGATGATGATATTGAGGATGATGGGGGAGTCATAGAGACAAATTGCAAATGATTCAGGTTTAGATATCCAAGTGTTTGATGATCCAAATTATGAACAAGAGGGTAACCTAGAGACATTGGCATTGGATGATTTTGATGAAGGATCTTGAAGAGTTTCCTGAGGAAAATCTAAAGGAGGATACTTTTCAAGATCTCTTTAGGAGTCTTAATTGTTTTGATTTGGGTGGGACAAATGGATGATAGAGACATTGTTCTAACTACTAGGAATTATTATTTTGAGTTATATATGTTTTGATTAGACCTAGTTAGTAATTGGGCATAAATTTAATTTTTATCATCTTTTACCTATTGTTTATATTTGAAGGTATACTGAGCTCTTGTAAATAATTGACCATGTAGATACGTGTGAAAGATTATATATATATATATGTACTAATGAATAATTTTATGATCATGAATAATATGTTCTTTATTATATTAAAGATTATTGTGAAAATGTTTTAGAGATTTTACAAAAGTTTTATAAAGCCAGAGTTGTGTGATTTTCAATTGACCTAAATTACTTAAGTAAGCTTTTGAAAGGATATTTTCTAATTATATTTTTATCATCCAAAAATTACAATTGAGGAAGAAATATGTTATTTGCTATGTGATAATTAAGGACAATACACTAATATAAAAGAAACCCCTTTGACTCCACTTAAAGATTCAAGAGCTCTATTTATTATTATTTGATGATAGAGTCTATAGTAAGTGGATTTCATGAACATTTCCATTTTTCCCTTAGGTAAAAGTAATTTTCTCCACAAAACATTAGGAGTTAGATTTGTAAAAAGTGGCTAGCCAAATGGCTTAATGGGTTAAGTTGGGCTCTTTAATTTGCAGCCCAAAAGAAATTAGAAGAATTTGGCTTGATTTGATGGATCAAATGGGATAAGACAAACAAATTAAATATGGGCTAGACATGCTAGGTTAGCCCAAAAATTTAGTGGTGCATATGAAAATCCAGTTGCCTTAGTTCGTCTTACTTTCGCGCTTTGACTCATTGGGTTGGGCCAAGAAGCTTATTTTGACAGCTTTAGTTGGAAGGTTTGATGATAGATGCTCCTTCATTAATTAATTAGCTAGTATGCTTTATGTAGGATATATTCCTCTAACATTATAAGGTGATAAACCTGATATGTTAAACTCTAATACCAAACTAAAAAGAAAAAAAAAGAGCAAGTAAAACATAAGAGAGACGATTGAATTATGTTTTACAAAAGCTTTTCAAAAATATCATTTTCAAAAATTGAAAATTGTTTTATGTTAAGAATTAGTTTGCACGAAGAGGTTAAGATAAAATATTTCGTCATGTGAACCATCCAATGATGGAAAAACAAACTTAATAAATAAATATGTTAAGTTTAAAGATGAATCAAAACCTTCTAAAATTTTGATTTATGCTAAACAAATGGTAAGTTCCAAAATTTATCCTTAACGTTATCAAACAAAAGCTTCATAATGTATGTGTTTGTTTATCAAATGATAGCTGACAAAAGCTTATTTTGTGCATTTATGATCTCTTAAATACTTTGATCCTTTGCATAAATAATGTATATTTATTCTTCATAGGATCTATCAAAGAGGATGAATGAGGAAAAAGTAAATTAACAAAGCTACCCACTCCATCAAAAGGCGAGCTAAAGCAAGTTGTAGGGTACTTAAGTGGACAAAAGCTAATTTAACTACTAATGCAAGATATAAAGCACAAAAATAGAAATATAATCAACATACTTTATTAGATCAATTTGACAAGTTGATGACATACATTAAATGCTCCAACAAACACCTTTGCCAACATGAGAAGATGAAGATTGTTACAATCACAATGATTATTTTATCTTTAGGCTTATAAATAAAGGAAAATTTGAAGAAGTTGTAGTTTGAGAAAATCAACGTGTGAACAAACTTTCATATCTTTTTAAACTTTGTCAAATTCTCTAAATTAGAATTTAAGTCTCAAAATATTTGTATATCTTGAGAGTATAGACTTAATGCTAAATTTTGTACCCATCTATAAGATGTTTAAAGTCTTTGTGCCTTTAAACCTTAAACATTATGTGAGGTTTGTAGAAGCTTTAAGAGGGTTTGAGTAAAAAGAGTACATGGAGTGATTTACTTAAATAGGTTGGTGCAAAATTATTTAGGTTGAGTCAAAAGTGGCTTGGAAAAAAACACTTGTACCATTTGATCAATGATAGTGAAACTTAGTGGTTCATTTGAGAACTAAACGTAGTTTCAATGACAAAGACCAAAAAATATAAAAACTTTGTGTTTATTTTTTCCCTTATTTATTTTTTCGAACCTTGAATTGTGTTTCATTTTAACATTATTTTTTCAAAAAGATTTTGATAAAATTACAATTCCAAAAGTTGCACTTTACAAACTTAACTTTTCATAAGACGATAAAAGAACTTTTTTTTGTGAAGATTTACAATTTTTTTAAGAAACACAATTCAATCCTATTTTTGTGTTTTCCTATATTATACAAAATAATATTTTAGCTTAAATATATTTGTCATACCTATAATATAGTTCATCTTGATTTTATTACCTAAACTATCATTTTTTTTAAAATTTTAGTACCTCACAGTTTGTCAAGGTTTACAATTTTTTAACAAGCTAAAATCAACAATGCATCAATTTTCAATAGAGCTTCCCAAATCAAAATAAAATTAATTAACAAAATGCTATAAAGCAATGTTGGGTTTGAAAATGGGTAAAAAAAGGAACAAATAAGGAACTTGTCAAAGCAAGCTTATAGAAAGTAAAAAAATTGTGCCTCTATAAATCTTGAATCTAACCTTGCAAAGAAAAGGGACTTTTCCATATCATTAGTAGGAATTTCTACCCAAAGAGAAGTGTTTGAAAAAACACAAGAGGAAAGCATGGGGTTATTATTATTTTACCTATAAATTGACTCATATACAAAAAAAAGGTTACAATCTTTTAAAACAAATCATAAAAAAAGAACTCCCAACTAGCAAGAAACCTTAGAAGACAATGGGGAAGACATAGAGAGTTGAGAGAACCAACCATATCTAAGTGTGAATAAGAAGCTTACTCAATGGCAAACTTAGAAAGAAAGTCACTCTAGTTTGCTTGATCAAAACTTGAATATTGGCATAATAGAGAAACACAAAGTCACTATTAGGATTACGAGAAAGTTGAGGAAACAAAAAAAAATTGATAGAATAGAGCATGAGGCATGGTTGTTCATACAAATGATACACTAAAGAAGAAGAACACATTGCTAAAATCCTTCTTGATTTCCACGATTTAGAACCTTCCTTATTAAATTAAGGTCGCAAGTGGAAGAAGTTTGCAATTCAAAACTCTTCTCCATTTCTCATTTTCTACAAAACCTTTGGCATGACACACAGATAGTTAAGGTGTATGAAATAGAGAACATTTCCAATCCTAACACAATACTCTCCTTCTCACGCACTAAATATGATTAAAAGCCTAATCCCTCTCAAAAGAAACAATTTCTTAAAATGACGAAAGAATATTATCTTGGAAGTATATGAGACTTGACAAAACAAAAAGCTTCAATAAATAAACAAATTAATAGCCACAAAAGTGAATGCAAAAACCCTGCTTTGGAATTTGGTGGGTCAATGCAATTTGTTCATGTCAATGGCTCAGTTAACCTTTCTGATTCCAAGGCATAAAATGCAAAGCAAAGAAACTTCAAAATGGAAATGCAAATCCCACACATATTGTAACATCGATTATTTTTCTAATTTGTGTTTTAAGTGTTTTGAAATAATCACAATTGAAATTTAAGATTAGTTTCATAGAAAATGTAATAACTGGACATTTAGTGATTTGTTTATGTGAGTTTCAATGAAGGATCCAAGTGTAGATGAAATTGTATTATGAATTGACAATGTAGAATTTCATTGAACAAGTGAGAAATCAATCATGAGTCTCGTGAATTTGGTTATGGTTAGTTAATTCTAATCATAATCAAATTTTTACAAAAATTGTATTGTTTGAGCACTGAAAATTAAAATGGCATTATTTTAATAAAGTTCCTTATACAATCCAAGTTTGGAATTTATGGGGGTTGAGGAAATTAGTTGAGTCATTCCCTTTTATCCTTGGGTACCTATTTTATTTTTATTTTTTTAAATCGATCTAGTGATGAGTTTAGCCATTTTGGACTGTAGAGGAAATAGGAAATGTTTTGAAAACCAGCTTAGCAATAATGAAAAAGATTTTAGTGAAAGACAAATTTTTTTTCTTTCCCTCGCATATAACCTAAAGCTAACCTCTTATATAAACACTTCATTATCTCATTTCTTCGAAGACATGCTCTCATTTTCTCTTAAGACCTATGTTTGATTTTCTTTTCCAAGATAAGTGTTCTTCTATCATGATTTAAATTGGTGACTCCCTTATTGGCTATCGTGTTGTTCTTTGAGAAGAGTTTCTCTTTTTTGCTCAAGAAATTCTTTTTCTCGCCTTTCTCTAGAAGCCCCAAACTTGGAATCATTTTGAGGAAAGGGGAACTCACCTTTTTTTTTTTTCTTGTTTTGTGATAGATTGTTGTCGAAATAGATATTGATTGAGTGCATTAGATTAGACTTGCAGTTATTTTTGTGTGTTGGTCAATTGAGAATGATTGAACTTGTTTTTAGAATGTTCATAAGATGGAGGATAATGATGATTTTAAGATATTTTACTTGAATCTTGAGTTCTTTGGATGTGGCTTAGTGTTATGAAGCATTAAGAACTATTTATGAATCATTAATGGTGCATTAAAGGCCATGAGTAGCCATTGATGGAACTGGAATCTTGAAATCTTGTAGAAATCGTATTGTAGAGAATCACAATTTGGCTTAAGCGAATTTGGAAAATAAATGTAAGGTGATGGAGTCTAGAAAAAAAAAATGGCTTAAGCTAAAAATTTATGACTTAAGTGAAATTAAGAAAAATATGGTATTTAGTTTCAATGAAAATGGCTTAAGCTAAATTTTTTTGGCTTAAGCAAAATTGGGATAAAATGTGATATAAAGGTTTGGACAAAATTGCTTATGTGAAAAAGTTTTTGGCTTAAGCAAAATTTGGACAAAATGTAAGATAGTTTGGATAAAATAGCTTAAGTAAAAAGGCTTTGACTTAAGCAAAAAAAAATTGTGGCTTAAGTGAAAAATGAATAGTAAATTGTTAGGATGTATTAGAAGTTTTGCAATGTCATGACTTCTGACATAAAATGCTTACAAGCTAAGTTTTGGGGCAAACATGAAAGATATAGATAATTTAGTTTTCAAATTATATAAGAATCAACTTAGTGGAAATGGTGTAGGTTTAGATACAATGTTAGCATTATACAATTGTTATAGACATAATACAAAATAGGGGAGATAGTATGCTAAAAAATTAAGGAAGAAGATAAACATCATAATGTCAAGTAGATAGTTATGCAAATGGGTAAACAACATGTAGTTGGTACAAGTCAAGTTGTGTAAAACTTATTTGAATGTTGAATGAGAATTCTCTTGAAGTGGAGATCTTTATATGAGATCTTAATTTGTTGGCTATATATATATGTGTGTGACAAGTATAATCTATATGGTGTTATTTGAACTGGTGAGTTAATAAACTAAATTATGATAAATTGAATTGTTGTAGAAAATGTTCATACATTCATGCACGAATCTACGTTTGAGGTTATAATGATGGACCTCAAGTCATGTGAGTTTACAATTGAGGTAGTGGCAATGGACTTCATGTTGTGTATACTTATGATTGGGGTAATGCTGATAGACCCTAAGTCATGTGAGTTTACAATTGAGGTAATGAAAATGGACTTCATATTATGTATACTTATGATTGGGGTAATGTTGAAAGACCCTAAGTCATGTGATATCACATCTAAGGTAATGGCAATGGACCCTATTTTGTGAGTGAAACAATTGTATAAGTTAAGAGTCTTTATAGAGGCCTCAACCTAGTGCTCCATGGAGTTAAATGACATATAAAGTATAGTTGTCAATTGGTAGTACATGCATCATATGATTATTGATGTGAATGACTAAATGAGTGGAATGTTGTAATTACTTTATTCTTATTTTCACAATATATAATGTATCCATTTTTCCAATATAATATGATGTTTTAAGTGAGCTTATCCTTGCATTATTTTCTTATTTGACTATGATATGGTAGTAGTTGATAACGCTACGGTAGACCAAGCTACCCCTAGTTGACATCAGACATGTTTGCAAAAGAGATGGTCAAGATATAATTAAGTAGATTAGTTATATTTATAGATATGGTGTTAATGAACTATACTCCTATTGTTTAATTTCTTTTGAGATTTATTAGGTGTGCCCAGTTAGGGAGTGTTTTCTATCCTTTTTTCTCTTTTGATGTACATGTTATCAAGGATGACATATTAGATTTGATTTTACACTTATTATGTTTATCTTCTGAAATACTTTGAGGTCGACTTTATTTGATTAGTAATGTTACGAAGTATTTTATTTTATTTTGTTGCTCATGCTTAAAAAGATGTGTTATGATTTGTTGAGATGAAAGATTTTGGTCCTAAAAAAATATTTTCTCATTTTTGTGTTAGTTCTTAATATCACGTAGTGATAGTATGTCATTACAATACCTTTATTTTTATTTTTATTTTTTTGTCATCCTGCCATGATCCTCGTTGCAACAAGTTTCTTGTTTGAGATTCCTATGTCCTCATTACTTAGTACAATATGTGTGTGTATTAAAAAGGAAAATTAAACTCTTTTATCTAAACATTTTGTACTAAAGGATGAGAACACGAAGATAAGATTAAGAATGATGTGCCAAAATTTAACTCAATAAGGCTAAAATCCCTATTGAGACTATAATCTGTTGAGGTCTTATGATTTCAATAAAGGATAGGAAGTCTCCATAAGGACCTATCTAGTTTTATTAATAAGGCTACCAACTTGAACAAACTTTTGAAAAATAAAAGACACCCTATTGATAAGTCTAGCTTAGGTTGTAAAAAAATAGAATAGGAAAAGAAAAAAAAAATCATTCATTCCCCTTTTGGCACATAGGCTTGCGTCTCATGATACTAGCATAAATTTTTGTTTGTGGTGGGACTTAATTCCTTCTTTTATTAGGATTGATTTTTATCAAAATAGATTGGCTCTCCCTATGTATAAGTTTAAATGACTACTCAAGATTTTGGTTCATGTCCCCTCTGACTTTGTATTTTCTCTTCTTTTTTTATTTATTGAAGTTTTGGTGTGCTATAGATAATGATTGATGACTGAGGTACCAACATAGTTGGCATTATAGTCATCATTATAATGCTTTTGCACGTCTATTAGCCTTAAAAATGGTTTTTTATAAGAAAATGCAAAGGTCTAAATCTAACTAGAAATTATCCTAAAAGATATGAGTACCTAAATACTACTTTTGTTCCTACATATAAAAGCAAATAACTAATTTGTTAAGACCAATAAAAATTATTGAGTTAGATATTTTTTATTAATGATAGCATAAATTAAAATTTTATTTCAAAAATATCCTTAACATTAAATACATTAAGTGGTGGCTATATTTAATGAGACTAGTCTTAATTTAATGAACAATTTTTAATAACCAATAAATATTATATATTTTTAAATACAAATATTCTTCAAATTAAGATTTTCCACCAATTAGAAATATACTTAGAAATGTCTTTTAAAAAAGCTTATCTTTGCCTTGTTTTTTAATAAACAAGCCTAATTATAATCCCTTGGCAAACCACTTGGCCTATTTTCACCTTTATTTACTAAGAACGATGATAGAAAAAAATAAAAGAGAATGTAAAAAAAATAAGTGTGTAAGAGTTTGTGTGAGAAAAAAACAATAAATTGATTATTCATTTGTATATGTGTTTTTGTCAAAAGTGTTGTTAGGGATGGAAATAGGCTAAGCTAGACTGAGTCTTGGTAGGCATGAGCATATAAAGACTAGTTTGACTTTTTATCTATTATATGCCTTTTTATAGGATTGACATGCTCTACTTGAAAGTTTGGCATAGTTCATAAGCTTATATAAAGTATGAAAAAGAGAGAAAATATTTTTAATCCATTGTTCTTACAAATAGTGAAAAATAGGCATGATTTAATAAGTTGGTTTATCAAGCATAATAGATTTCTTTGAAGCTTGAAACTTGACCTTTTTACTTAAAAATGACTTTTAAAAGCTTAAATATATTTTTTTTAAAATAAAAAAGTAAGCTCATTAGTAAAATCTTCATAAATTCTTTGACCTATTTTCACCCATATTTACTAAGAATCATGATAAAGAAACAAAAGAAAGTATAAAAAACGGATGCATTATTAAAGCTTGAATGGTTTATGTGTGTTGATTTGATTTAGTTTAATATTGATTCAATCCTTAATGCCCAAGGTTAATTGGATAAAAAAAAAAGTAAGCAATTAATTGGTTTTGTTTTAATAAATTAAAATAAATTACTTTAATCCATTTAAATAAAGCCAATTTTATGAGTCTCTACTTTAATAGATTAAAAATTGTATTTAAATTTTTGCAACACACTAAAAGATGATTCTATTTTAATTGATTAATCTAAAATTAATTTATTAATTTGCTCATATCACAAACCTAGATTTGACAAGAACATATTAATATATTAAAATAAATTTAAAATAGAAGTCCATATAAATACGGTTTTGACCTCTCAAGCAAAAAAAATTCATTATTTATAAATCACTTTGAGAAACTTGAGAGAGAATTTCTTAAGATCTCTATCTTCATCTTGAAAAATTAACACTTGAGATTAATGGATTAAACTTAAAAGAGCCAATATCATCATGCCAAAATAGTTAGTGTTGTCATTGTTAATTCAATCACTCATTTGAATTATTTCCACTTTATTTTCATTTTAGTGTTATGGGTCTTGTATATCTTAACATATGGTTTGTCAAGTTAGTTTCCTTTTGTTATACTTGACTTTAGGCCCTTTTATTAATTAACAAAAAACAAAAATCTTACCTTAAAAAAATTCCTCCTGCGAGAATTTGATTCCATATCCCAAAAATCAATTGGAACAAACAGTGATTCCAACAGTTAAGTAATACTGGGGTAAATTATTCACAATTCAATTACTATTCTTTCTCAAAAGTATGTCCCTAATTAACTTGAGGGAATCCCTAACTAGCAATATTCAAATCTAGAGGATAACGTTATTTTAATATCTGATAAGGATCCAGTTGTAAATAAATTGAATTTCGATATCCTACTGACAATCTAAACTAAAAAAATTTAGTTATTCGGATGCAAATTCCAATTAGGATCCGATTCGTTAAATAGTATGCAACTATAGCTGCCCATATACATTTTTGCTTTGGCAATTGCTTTTTAAAATCTCCCTTTTAATATGCAACTATTGCTCTGTTAGACTATGTGCATATAAAAACCCTACCCACATCGTGACAAAAAAAAAAAAAAAAAAAAAAACAAAGCATCAATCAAATCAAATGATAGCTTGGTTTGATCTTTAATCCAATCTCAAAAACCCTTATGAATATTCGCCAACCACAAACTCGAAGATTGTGCATGAGATGTTGATATCTAGGTATGGTAAAATTATTGATTTCCTTCACAATTTTGTTTGTTCATATGTGTGAAACATTCGTACCGTATATACAATTGTACTTATATACGCAATTTGAGATATGATTGAAGAAATTTCAATTTTCTTTTAACAAAGTATGGGCAAGAACTTTTTGTTGTTTTTGTTGATGCATTATGGGTAAATTTTTTTAGTTGAATACCATGTGCATACAGATGATTATATTAAAAAATGAATCTAACAAAAAATAAATGTTGTTTCTGAAAACTTCTATGATTTCCGAATATTTGATTCTCAGATAACTCAAAATGTGGGATATATTCTCCGTATATTACCAAATGCTCGTTAAATTATTGTAACTTCTTTACCTAGTTTTTATGATGGGAAATACTCATTTGTAAAGGGTTAACAAGAAGTTGTACAAAAGAAAAAGAAATGTGGTTTCTCAAGGTTTTTATGTTTAGTAATTATATACATACACCGGTTGTTGTTGCTGCATATAATTGCAAAGGAATATCTAACTTGATCACTGAATTTCTCTTCTATTTCATTTTCTTTTATTTTTCTATTACATTTATCATTCTTTTTTATATCTTCTTATTTCTTCCTATCTCTATTTTCTTCCACCTCAAATTAACTCTAAGATGAGATGAACCTTACTATTTTCCTTTCAATTTTAACTATTAATCCGCTGATTGTTGACACATGCCAAGTTTATATTTTGTACTAAATGCGTACAAGTTTTTTTGGTAACAAATAGTAATGCCCTTCTATGATTACATGAGGGTCACATGTAGAAATTGAAGAAACAATCTGTTTCTAATATGAACAAGGCTATATACATCTGTGCTCCTAGACTTAACAATTGTTTACTTGATTGTTCAGTTTTTTTTTTTTTAAACAGTTTCATGGAAATTTTTTTATTAATTGAATTATTATTTTTAATCTATGTAATTAGAACCTTTGGCCTATAGAAAAGATTTAAGATATCTTCACAAGTTCTGACCCCTTACGTGGGTTATGGGATCAAATATTCTCATACATATGATCATTGAAGTTATTAATTGAACTACAGTACTCTCATCCCTTCACCTGGATTTGCTTTTAATACTTATGGGTCCATCAGATCTGGTTTTTGGTTTCTGTAATATGCTTTGCAGCTTTTGCTATCCTTTGAATGCTAAGACCACGAACTATAATTTAAACATAACATGCCAAAATACAATTATGTAGACTCACACGTGACAACTAACAGTCCAATTTCCTTTCTCACCACGAAAATTGACTACAAAAATAAACAATATATATTTTTGGTCACATAATTTCCCCTTTAAAAACTAGTTCCTTCCTTCTTTCTATTGGTGCAAACACTATGGTTCTCTTTTAAATCTCCCCTCCCTCTTTTCTCTCTATTCCCTTTTTCTCTACTTCCCATGCTTGCTTCCTCTCCTCTCAAATCCTCTAAACTCATTATATGTTATCGGCTAGTACACATATTCATGCGTGTATATTTTTTATGTATTATTATAGTAACATGATGAACTCTAAGGCCAATCATATGTGACACTTTTCTGCAGAACTAAAAACAGAATTTGAGCTTCAAGTTGAGAACCAAGCATGTATGTGGAGGACTTCTACAAGATATTTAGTGCCACAAGTAAGTTCTAGTAACCATTGTTTACAAATTTTATGCATCTTTTCGTTAAATCAGAATAATCATTCCATGAAACAAAAAAAAAATGTTTGAAAATTGAAAGGAAGAGAGTAATTTATTTTACTAGTAAGTTCATACATAGAGAAATTATTTGAAGCAAAAGTAGTTTTTTGAATTATTGCTAACTAAGAATGCATTATGTGTGAGCATTTCACTTCATGTTTTATTCCAGTTGTGTTTTTGTTTTTCATTTGTCTGAATGACTACTGCTTGTTGTCTCTAAAGTTTTGAAGGATTTTTCTTTGAGTTAAAAAGATTTTAAGATTTGATAAAACAGAGGATGTGTGTATGAGTTGGGGAGAGGGGAGATAGCTAACTTGTATCAAATATTTAAAATCTTTGAAGGAATTATATGTTACTGATGCATAATATGCAATTAAGTAGTTTTCTTTTTTTTTTCTTTATTTCCTTTTTACAAATACATGCTAGCAACACAATAACCGGTTAAAATTCACACAAGACATTAAATGATATGGTTGCTACTCTCTATTGATCACTCATTAAGTAAGAAGTCCATGGGTTAACTTAAAAAAATGCTTTCAAGAGTATATTACTACCATTCTAACTTTTTCAATGATCCCTCTCAAAATAAAAGTATATAGAAACTGCATAATTTCATAGATCCATATCTAATTCATTGTGCCATTCCAAGATAGATTATAAATAGGAATCAAGCTCTTATTAAACAGAAAGCCAGCATTTTGCATACCCATTAGGTAGCATTTAAGCATCACTAAACAACATAGGAGGATTATTATATAATATTTACAACCCCTACCTCTCAATATATTCATTTTTTTTTTTGCGCTAGTTATGTTATTTGTATACAAAGAGTGGATGATAAAAAAAAAATATAAAGAGAGAAAGGTATATTTAGTGAAAAAATAAATTACAAGAGTAAAAAAAGTAAACAAAGTCATATAATTATATATAGATTATCAAAATTTAAAATCACCTTATCACTTATGAAAATTGTGTGATTTAAATAAATAAATAAATGATATATATGTGTTAATTTTCATTATTTGCTATAAGATTTAATTATTCCAATTTACTTATCTTACTCTCACTTAAAAAAAAGTCTCTCTAAATATATTTACTTTTATATAAAAAACTATATATATGGTATTAGTTGGTCTGAAAATAAAAGAATATGTTCTTCAGCCTCCTATCATTTTTTTTTTCTTTTCTGCAAAAATATTTAAATATTAATGTTCTGTCTATTCATCATACTCTACTCTAAAACTCACTGAGATCTGCGTAACATTAAGAATTTAAATAATACATATATGATCATATATTTTAATTTCTGCACGATTATTGTAAAAACTTATAAAAAAAAAAAAATCACAATCCGCTCTAAACGTCTCTTCAGTGCGTGTAGGAGACTCCATATGTTTAAGCTGTGATTTACTTACGTATATTTGCTAGTAACTTTCACTTGTGATTAAAACAAGAATTTTCAACAATTACATGCACTACAAAATAACTTAACAATAATAATAAATTAATTTATATGTAAATTTTAAAATTTTATCATTAGAAGTTTAATAACACCAGTAATAATGGCAAAAATTTATCATTATTGTCACTATTACTTGAATTTATTTTCTTATATTGATGCTTAAGCTGTTGTTTTCTAAGTATCCAAAGTGAAGTGTAACACTTATATAATTTGTTATTATAAATATGAATTATTAAACTCATGTCTTCCACTAAAGTGCTTTCCTAGTAGGTTCTACGTACTAAAAATTAATTGGTTTGATACTGAAATGACAAAGCACATGTCGTAGCTGTCAGCAATGTTGTTGTCTTCGTTTGTAGTTTGGATTCATTGATTTAAATCCGTAAATAATTTGCACCGTTCTCCATTAATATAATTTTCCACATCGCGGCCTTATCTTGTTCCAAAAATCAAATTTCCTTTTTTCCTTCACCTTGGAAAGTTGGAAGAAAACACAAGTAAGACAACTGGATTTTGATGTTGCAAAACTTTGGTAGAGAATTCAAAAGGGTTTCTTATGATGTTTTACTTAAAATCAGATTTTCATGGCATGGCAGTAATTAACACCAATTTTTAATATTGATTTTTATTATGCCAATTATTTGAATAAAAAATATTTAAAATTAGGATTAATTACTATTTTATTTTTCTAATTTATTTTATAGGTTTAATTTAGTCTTTTAATTTTTATTATAAAACTTCAATTAAAACGAGAACAAAAAACTTCATTCGCAAACAAGTTAACCTGATTGAATTATTCTAAAAAATAAAATTACTTAATTGAATCATTTTAAAAAATTAAAAAATTAATTATACTTTTATAAATGAAAAGATCAAATTAAACGTAAAAAATAAATTAAAAGATTAAAATAATAATTAAATCTCAAAATAAAGCCTCTAGGGTTAGTTATTTTTGTCCATTTTAATTTGTGTTTTGGAGGAGACAATACAAGTTTTCCTTTATTTCGTTTTTGTTTGTTCTGTGTGCGGTAGGCACTTTGACAACTGTGACACTGAGTGGTGAACCGAAGTTATCTCATTATTTGTTTATTATAAAAATTGGTATTATGTTATGATGACTTAATGAATGTAGGACAAAATGAACTAAAAAATAGGAATTAGACTAAGTCTTTTTCACAATCATTACTGCGTAATTTCCTACGATTGCTTTCAATTTGACAGAAACGGTTTAAATAATATTATTAAAAATGATACTCTTGCAGACCTAAGTTTACTTTAAGTGTACTTTATTAAACTTAAAAATGACTAATACCAGCCACCATAAAAGTCTTTTTCTTTTTCTTTTTTTAATTTTCAAATAGTTGTAAATTTGTTTACGTTTTGTTGACAAACTAAACTTCATGCATACAAATAGAGGTGAGTTTATGAATTTGGAGACCAAGAATTTTGTTTTACTTGTGGATCAAGTAGATTAGGGTCAATTGACCCTATGGATAATTTACATATGGACTTATTTGTTTTGGTACATTTAACTTATTAGTTAAATAAGTTGAGTTTATGGATTAATGGGGTAACGTGCAAATTAATTATTTTTTTAATCTATAATTTTATTAGATAATTACTACTTGATTTTTTTTAATAATACTACTTGATATTACTACAACTTTTTTCCCATTTAAATTTTTTCTACAACAGCTTTATACCTTTTTTTGTAATTTATTATGTAAAAATTGATTTTTTTTTTTGTTATATCTAAACGAAATAAATTTCCTTAAAAAAAATTCAGTAAATTTATCCCAAAAAAAATGTACTCAGTTATACATATAAGACTTTCATTTCACCTGTTACTGTACCCGGTTTTATCTGCGCAAAACCACACAATGAACGAACAAAATTGAAGTACAAAACGTAAAATTACGCTAATTACTTATATCATGATTAAAATTATGCATAGCTAAGTGTTGTGGTTTATATTAGTTTCACAAAAAGTTAATTTCCAATAAGTTTCACAAAAAGTTATATTAGTATATTATTTGCATAAAATTTTTATAATATGTTTAATTTTCCTCTATCACATCTATTATTTTATCACACGTTTTTTTTTTTTCATCTTCTCTCACTTTGTTGTATAAAAATTGTTATATATATATATACACACACGTGCATACAATTTTCCTTAATTTTACAAATTACATAAACAAAGTAGAATCGAACAAAGATGTGAATAACGCATAAAATGCATTTTAGTCTATTAAATTCCTAACGTCTCATAAGTGTCGTAAATTTAAACTTCTCAAATTGTCACACGAATGTTACAATTTGATGAGAATATTTGGCACCGTCATGCAAGATAAATAATCCAATTTGAGTTCAATTGGTGGGTATTTTTGTTTGATTTATTTTGAAGAAATGTCACTTATTTTTATTAGCTTATTAGTAAAATTAATAAAAAAATTAATTATATTTTCCAATCAAGTGTTTCCAAAAACATACAATTAATAACGATGTTTCCCAACTCTTAGCTCATCGTGTGTTTGAATAAACTTCTTGACAAATACAATAATTAATAAGTATTTATAGGAGAAAAATAAAAAGGTAAAATAAATTATTTTAATTTATTTATAAATTAAAAAATCAACTGATGTACTTTAAATTTTGTAAAAACTCTTTCATTTAATTTCTCTAAAAATTAATTTTAACTTATATATATGTTAACTTTAATTTATTTATAAGTTAATTTTATTTATAAAGAAATTTAATATATTTTATATATTTATTGAGAAGTTTATCAACCTCTACGTATCAGTTCTTTGAATCACGTATTATAAGTAAGGGATTTCAAGATGAATCACGTAATATAAGACTTGAACTATATGACAACCTTATCACATTTAATGTCAACCTTTATCGGAACTATATGGCATGTATGTATCCTTATGAAATTGACATGTAAGATTGTTTGACTTGGACAGGGCTCAAAAGTCTGTTTAGAACTGCATGGCAGCCATTAGAATCACCATGCTTGTTGGAGCATGTAATTTTACCTGTGGAACTTGGGTTCTTTGTGATCTTGTTACTCCAACTTCTAAGAAAATATACCAACCATATCAGCAAGCAAAACAAGGTTCCAGATAGTGACACAAAAATGATGCATCCATGTGCAGTCAAATTTGGTTTTGCTTACAAAGTCAGCTTTGTTTGCACCACATTGTTGTTGGTTGTTCATGCATCACTGCTATTGCTGATGCTCAATCATGAGACTCAATGCACCTCAAAACTTCTGGCTTTCACATCAGAGATAGTTCAAGTGTTATCATGGGCAATTAGTCTAATAGCAATATGGAAGATATCAAAATCAAATACCTATTTCCCTTGGATTCTGAGGGCTTGGTGGCTCTGCAGTTTCATTTTGTGTATTATAAGCACAGCCCTTCATGTCCATTTCAGTGTCACCAACAATGGTCAGATTACTGTAAGAGAATGTGCAGATTTCCTTGGTTTGCTTGCTTCAACGTGCCTTATGGTTATTTCCACAAGAGGGAAGACAGGCACTGTCTTGCTTGCCACAAATGGTGCATCTGAACCACTTCTTGGAGAGAAAACTGAGAAACATTCAGAATGTCAAAGGGAATCTCCATATGGAAAAGCCACTCTTCTCCAACTCATTAACTTCTCATGGCTCAACCCCTTGTTTGCAATAGGATACAAGAAACCCCTTGAACAGAATGACATTCCTGATGTTGACATCAAGGACTCTGCTGAGTTTGTATCCTGCTCCTTTGATGAGAGCCTTAGACAAGTCAAAGAGAAAGATGGCACTGCAAACCCTTCAATCTACAAGGCGATCTACTTATTTTCTAGGAAGAAAGCAGCAATCAATGCATTGTTTGCAGTAGTAAATGCTTCAGCATCATATGTTGGTCCATACTTGATAACTGACTTTGTGGATTTCTTAGGAGAAAAGGAAATCCAAGGCTTGAAGAGTGGATACCTTCTGTCACTAGCTTTTCTGTGTGCTAAAATGGTTGAGACCATAGCTCAGAGGCAATGGATTTTTGGAGCCAGGCAATTAGGCCTTCGCCTTAGAGCAGCATTGATTTCACATATATATCAGAAGGGCTTACATCTGTCAAGTAGAGCGCGCCAAAGTCACACGGGTGGTGAGATAATGAACTACATGAGTGTAGATGTGCAGAGAATCACAGATTTTGTTTGGTATGTGAATGTAATATGGATGCTGCCTATACAAATTTCTTTAGCAGTGTTCATTTTGCATACAAATCTAGGACTAGGTTCATTGGCTGCACTAGCTGCTACATTGGCAGTGATGACTTTGAACATTCCTCTAACAAAGATACAGAAAAGATACCAAGCTAAGATCATGGACGCCAAGGACAACAGGATGAAAGCCACTTCAGAAGTCCTCAGAAACATGAGGACCTTGAAACTTCAAGCATGGGACAGTCAATTTTCTCAAAGGCTAGAAGCACTCAGGCAGGTAGAGTACAATTGGTTAGTGAAGTCATTGAGGCAAGCAGCATTTTCTGCTTTCATCTTTTGGGGATCACCTACATTCATTTCTGTGATAACTTTTTGGGCATGTATGTTAATGGGGATTGAACTCACAGCAGGAAGGGTCTTGTCTGCATTCGCCACCTTCAGAATGTTGCAGGATCCTATCTTTAGCCTACCTGATTTGCTCAATGTCATTGCTCAAGGAAAAGTTTCAGTTGATAGGATCGCTTCCTTCCTCCGCGAGGAAGAAATCCAGCATGATGTCATTGAAAATGTTGCCAAGGACAAAACAGAATTTGACATAGTTATTGAGAAAGGGAGGTTCAGCTGGGATCCTGAGTCAAAAACTCCAACCATTGATGAAATAGAGTTGAAAGTTAAGAGGGGAATGAAGGTGGCAGTTTGTGGATCTGTAGGTTCAGGAAAGTCTAGTCTGCTATCAGGCATTTTGGGAGAAATATATAAACAATCTGGGACAGTCAAGATTAGTGGAACAAAGGCTTATGTTCCACAATCAGCATGGATACTGACTGGAAACATAAGAGACAATATCACCTTTGGAAAAGAGTACAATGATGATATGTATGAGAAGACTGTTGAGGCTTGTGCATTGAAAAAGGACTTTGAGCTATTCTCATGTGGTGACATGACAGAGATTGGAGAGAGAGGGATTAACATGAGTGGAGGACAGAAGCAAAGGATACAGATTGCTAGAGCGGTTTACCAGGATGCTGACATATACCTTTTTGATGACCCTTT
Source organism: Pachyrhizus erosus (assembly GCA_026544285.1). Lineage (NCBI taxonomy): Eukaryota > Viridiplantae > Streptophyta > Magnoliopsida > Fabales > Fabaceae > Pachyrhizus > Pachyrhizus erosus. The sequence goes on along the minus strand of JAMLFT010000015.1, from coordinate 59,977 downwards.
CAGTGCTGTTGATGCTCACACTGGCACTCACCTCTTTAAGGTTAGTTAGATTTTCTTTAACTTCGAATATGTAAATGCTTCATGGTATGATTACAGTTTTAAGAAACAATTTCTTTACTATTTGCTCCACGTGTTTTCTGCAGGAGTGCCTTATGGGGATTCTCAAAGAGAAAACTATAATTTTTGTTACACACCAAGTTGAGTTTCTTCCAGCAGCAGACCTCATTCTGGTAAATACTGTGTGAAAGCTTGATTACTTTTTTCTATTTTTTATCATGATATATTATAGTAAATTTAAGTAGGATTGTGATGGTATCACATGGTCATTGTGGCTTACTGTATAACAACATCTGACGCAAATGAAATCCAGGTGATGCAAAATGGAAGGATAGCACAAGCTGGAAAATTTGAAGATCTTCTAAAGCAAAATATAGGATTTGAAGTTTTAGTTGGTGCTCACAGCAAAGCTCTAGAGTCAATTATTGTGGCTGAAAATTCAAGTAGAACAAATTTAAATTCAATAGCTGAAGAAGGGGAATCCAACTTCAACTCCAAGTCAAGTCTTCAACATGTGCACACACAGCATGACACAGTGCAAGACAATCCTCAAGAGGGCAAAGGAAATGATGGAAAGTTGGTGCAAGAAGAGGAAAGAGAAACAGGAAGCATAGCAAAAGAAGTTTACTGGGCTTACTTGACTACTGTCAAAGGGGGAATCCTGGTTCCTCTCATAATCTTGGCACAGTCTTCATTCCAAATACTTCAGATTGCCAGCAACTATTGGATGGCTTGGGTTTGCCCCACAAGTAGTGATGCTAAGCCTATATTTGACATGAATTTCATACTACTTATTTATATGGCACTCTCAGTTGCCGGTTCACTATGTGTTTTGCTGCGAGCCCTGATGGTGTTAAATGCTGGACTTTGGACAGCACAGATACTTTTCACAAAGATGTTGCATAGCGTGCTCCGTGCTCCCATGGCATTTTTTGATTCTACACCAACTGGAAGAATCTTGAACAGGGTAAGCATTCATACCAATTCTATATATGTTTATTATTACTACCACAACATGTATTTCTTAACACACGCAAAATTGACCATAAAAGGATAACATTGTGTTGGAGAATGAGTCCCAAATTGTTGAGAACAAAAAAATCTGAAGCATATATAATATGGAGCGTATTCCCAATTCACGTGCGCTTTAGTTTTCTATGTACCCACCACTATGGTTTCTGGATGTGCACTGTTTTATACTTTAAAACAATTGGATGTCTCTCTGGTTCTTCTTTGAAGTGTTCCTTTTGCAATGATTCCAACACTTGAAAACTTTTATTTCAGGCTTCCACAGATCAAAGTGTGCTAGACTTGGAAATGGCAAACAAAATAGGATGGTGTGCTTTCTCGATAATACAGATTCTAGGCACTATTGCAGTGATGTGTCAGGTGGCATGGCAAGTATTTGTCATCTTCATTCCTGTAACTGCAGTCTGCATATGGTATCAAGTATGTGATCCTTTTTCCTTCTTGATCTATCTATGGTAGGACCTAAAAAAGTTAGATACATTCCTAGTTTCAAAATTTACACAAGATATAACACAATTTCTCAAGTTCATCATATAAACAAGGAAAGTCATATCTATAATGTAACAAAGTTAAAACTAAGACATTGGAATTGGATGTTACAAACTATGTGAAGTATATATTTAAATTTTAAATCTGATATTTAAAACAGAATAAGGAAGTGATAGTACTCATCTGAAACTGAGGCAGAAAATGACTATGAAATTAGTCTCTCTTTCTCACTGTCTCATCCTAACAGAAGTTGCTTGATGTTTATTTCAGAGATATTATACGCCAACAGCAAGAGAACTGGCTCGCTTAGCACAGATACAAATCACTCCAATTCTCCACCATTTTTCAGAATCTTTAGCAGGAGCAGCATCAATACGAGCTTTCGATCAAGAGGGCCGTTTCATATACACAAATCTTCTCCTTGTGGATGGCTTCTCTAGGCCATGGTTTCATAATGTGTCTGCAATGGAATGGCTTTCTTTCAGATTGAATTTACTTTCAAATTTTGTTTTTGTCTTCTCATTGGTCATGCTAGTGAGCCTCCCTGAAGGAATAATCAACCCAAGTAAGTATCAAGTCTTTATTTGGAAATAACTACAGACAAGAAAGATAGAATCCTGTAACATCATCAATCACAATCATCAATGTTTCATTAAAAATATGAATCGATTAGAAAATAATCCATCTATCATGAATTAAGGAGTATATTTGTCTGCATTGGATTTGTTACAGGTATTGCCGGGTTGGCAGTAACATATGGGATCAATCTGAATGTGTTGCAAGCTTCAGTTATATGGAACATATGCAATGCAGAAAACAAGATGATATCAGTTGAAAGAATTCTTCAGTATACAAATATAGCAAGTGAAGCACCTCTTGTGATTGAAGACAGCAGACCACCAAGCAACTGGCCGGAAACTGGAACAATATGTTTCAAAAATTTGCAGGTTCAAGAAAGCAACAATTTAGGACTTAAGAACATACATGCTACTATATGTAAACAAATATAAGGAATACGTTATTATATGTATAAACATACATGCATACAATAACATGAGTTTAATTTCTATACATACATAAAAAAGTTTTATACTATCAACTAATCAGAAAATATGGCAGATATGACTTTTAAAATAATTATTATAAAAATCAATATTCTTATCATACAGGATAATTTTTTATTGAATGACAATGTAACATGTCTTTACAGTGTTAGTGCATTGACTATTTACTAATAACATATTTCTTTCAATTACAGTTTACTTTTTATGTTCACAGGCTTTTCCTGACTTGTATTCTACTATGTAATAAAATGTGTACAGATACGTTATGCTGAACACCTACCATCTGTGTTGAAAAACATCACTTGCACATTTCCTGGAAGGAAGAAAGTTGGTGTTGTAGGGCGTACAGGGAGTGGAAAATCAACTCTCATACAGGCCATTTTCAGGATTGTTGAACCAAGAGAAGGAAGCATTATAATTGACAATGTTGACATATGCAAGATAGGTCTCCATGACTTAAGGTCAAGGCTTAGCATTATCCCCCAAGACCCTGCCTTGTTTGAGGGCACTGTTAGAGGAAATCTGGATCCTCTGCAGCAATACTCTGACATTGAAGTGTGGGAGGTAAATAATTTACTCAAACAGTTAGCTCAAGAACATGAAAATGGATGTCAAAGTGCCTCTATCATCATGAGCACAGTTAAAAATATCTACTAAAAAAAAGTAACCAGAAAAAATATTCATTATTCATTGATTACATACAATACAATTTCAGATAGAAGGTTAAATAAAAATCGGGTCCCTATGCTTGACATTATTTGTTGTTTTAGTCCCTGTATAAAAAAGTTACTACATTTTAGTCCTACATGAAAATACATACAAATCAGTTCTTACCAGGTCCTCAAGTTATAATGGCATACGAGATTTTTTCATGTAAGATCCAAACCCAAAAAGGTGTGTTCTAGGGACTAAAATATAGATTCTTTTATCATACAAGGACAAAATGAAGTGTGAATTTTTTCTCAAAGATTATCATCATTTACCAGTGACTTTTTTCATTTTCAGGCTCTAGATAAATGTCAGCTAGGTCACCTAGTGAGGGCCAAGGAAGAGAAATTGGATTCCCCAGGTTGAATTCATCAGCTATGAACTTGCATAGTTTGATCATACATGTGTTGTGGTACTAGGGACTGTTACTAATCTGATTTGGATGCTTTTTCTCAGTGGTTGAAAATGGAGATAACTGGAGTGCGGGCCAAAGGCAATTAGTTTGCCTTGGAAGAGCCCTACTGAAAAGAAGCAGCATATTAGTACTAGATGAAGCAACGGCCTCAGTGGATTCTGCAACTGATGGGGTGATACAGAACATCATAAGCCAAGAGTTCGAAGATAGGACTGTTGTCACAATAGCTCATAGAATCCACACAGTTATCGATAGCGATTTGGTTTTGGTGCTCAGTGATGGTACGTGTTTCTGTATGTATGTGTACGCATATTTATGACATTGATGAATACTTCACATCCAAAAAAAGTCACAGACACATCATGCACACAGACACACACATAATGACAAAAATGTAAACATGATAATGGAACTACAAATTTGATATGTAAGACTGCCAAGAGTGTTGCTTGATGTAATCTTATCTTACAGGGAGAATTGCTGAGTATGATGAACCGTCAAAGTTACTTGAGAGAGAAGATTCCTTCTTCTTTAAACTTATAAAGGAGTATTCTGGAAGATCACATAACTTCAACAGCTTGGCAACTCAACATGTCCAAAGCAGGAAACAATTATAAGACTATATGGATATTGGAGAGGAACTTCTTGGGACACAGGCTCCATTCAAACTATTCGAACCACAGCTTCAAAAATAAAAAAACCACCAATGATACATATAAAAAGGGGACTCAGACCCCATGTGAGATATCATAGCACTGTTGTGGTACTTTTCCACAGCATAAAGTGAAATTTTCAAGTAGCTCTTCATTAGATATGTGATGATGAGGCATCGGCACCAGTTTTGAGCATGAAATAGTAAACTGGGAGAGAAGAGAAAGACCATCTGCAAATCCAGAATGAACTCATCAGATCATAAGATGGCAATAGGGATATTTAACATGTGTAGGTTCATATGGATTTAGTTATGACTTGTATACTATAATAATCAGTTCCCTAGAATCTGCTAAGAAAGTACACTTTTAATTGGAATTAAAATTTTATTACTGGGTTTGGATTTTGGATTGATTTGTTTTGTTAAAAAAGGCAATTCCCTAGCGTTGATCTTGTTTGTACATATTTTGTTTTATTTTCTTACTACTTGAACAAGCATTAGGAACAAAACCAATCCAGTGACACAACTAAAGAACATCAATGGTGAAATATATAGAAAATATTACTCTAATATCTGAAATCATAGGAGCACCTAATTGTCTATCTAATATTCTTGCGGTGAGATAATCCTAGTGTTTTTTCCTACTTAAGAGACGTAATTTTACCGTTGAAAACGCAAAAATAATAAAATACTATTTTACACATTTTTTATAAAATATTTAATGAGAATCAAAGTGAAAATAAGATTTTTATAATTATTGATGAAAATAAAAACTAGAATAAAAAATGCTCTTTCATATAAATGAAGCCATGTCTTTTCACACATTATTCTTGGAACTCGTTACCTATAGTTAAAGGTCCTCTTTTAGTTTAAAACCGAGGGAATTGATACCACGTTAGACAATTAGGTAATTTGAATTGATCCATTAGCTGAAGAGGAGTGGTAGTATGATAGCAATCCAACCAAATCTAGGCTCAAAAGGACTATATGGAGACCCATCAATCTTTAAGATTATGTTTGAAAAAATTAAGTCAATAAAGAAATAATTATTTTAAATACAAATAAAATGATTGTAACTATTAAGTAGTGTGTATTTCACTTTTTTTTATTCTCTTTCTATTATTTGATTATGTAATATGATCAATGATTGACTCATCTATTTGGCTATATATTCCTGTAATAAATGAAAGAAAGGGATGATGATGAATTCATTTTAAATTTTGCAGTTAATTTTAGTTAACTTTTATTTTTAATAATCCTCAGACGATTGTGATTTAAGTCATATTGTAGTTCTTCCTATTAAAAAAATAGAAAAATTCTCATGTAGAGATCTTCCTCTTCAAATACAGTAATCTTTACAGTGCTACACAAACTATAGAATGTAGCCAAATGATTATAGGGGTCTTCATTGTTAAGATTAGAAAATGTGTGTGAACTGATATAAATAAGTAGAGTTAGCTTCATTTCTATTCTCCTTTAATCACTCCTTGGCCTAACAATATTGGAGTGTTGTCGCGAACCATTAGCAGCAAAATGGTTGACTAGTGCCCTCCTTCCAAGTTGCTTTCCTCCACCTCCTCCGATGTTGTTATCTCCACTAATATTCTCACTACCTACATCAACCATTTTTTTTTTGTGATTGGCGATAATGGGTTTAGAGAGTTAAAAGAACTTCCCTCTAGTGCTTCTTATCTTCGTAGTAGCTTAGCTTTTCTTGTTTGGCCACTTAGTTTTTGAGCAACCTTCTTAATTTTAGGAATGAAAATAAGATTGTCAAAATTGGTTCTACTTCTCGTATCAAGAGTACCCTGCACACACTAATTAACAAGAAACTTGAGCAACTATCAACACAAGTTACTAAATAAAAATAAAAGAAAATAAAAATTAAAAATGCAGAAGTCTAAAGTTTAAAGTTTGCTTAAAACTACAAAATGCCTAAATATTAGAACAAATATCCAACAATGGCGCCAAAAACTTGTTGAGATACCAGTAAGTGTACCAAATCGTACAAGTAATAAAGTGTAAATAAAGTATCGTCTCTCCACAGGGATTTGTTGAATAATTAGGTATTTACAAGAATTTAGGTAAACTACAAAAATGATTTAAGAATTAGAATGTAAATAATGCAAAAGATTAAATTACAATAAAGAAAGATGAATTGTGCTTTTATGAAACACGTGATTAGTAATAAGTCGTTGTCATGTATGAAATAGGATCATTGGGGTTTAAGTTCATCAAATTGTCGTCTCATACAATTATAACAATTGTATTCAATTAAGCAATTATTATCATCAACTAACAAGTTATTATAACCTTAATTTCTTAAGCGAAAGAACCAAATCCCTTCACTCTGTCACCAATTTCTTAATTCGCATAGCCAAATGATCAACATTAAGGTTTAATAGTGGTCAATTTGTTTTACCTTATCCTTAGGTATAAAATTATTGGTTGTCCCTTTTTTAGTTTGTAATTGAATTGAATTTTTCAATTACAATTAAACATGTAGAATCATGAAATTAGATTATCAAGCCAAAAACAAGCATTAAGCATACAAAAAAAATAATAATAATCTTTTATTAAATAATAAAATGTAATTACATGAAATTGAAAAAGATTATACTAAACCACAATGAAGGGTGAATTTAATTACTCATAGCTAAGGGGAAGGAAGACTATTGAAGAGATTGTTGGAGAAGAATCTACAAGCATGAAAGTCGCAAGAAACTTTCTTTGGCCCAGACTTTCCAGTGCAAAGGCTTGAAATTTGTTTTGTATACTCTAAGTTTATTTTATACCTCTAGGCCTTCAGGCTTGGACTCTTTGAGCATTAGTCGTAGAGGCGGGCTTGAATAGCTTGGCTTAAGTGAGGTCATAGGCAAATAAGTCTTTCCATAGAAATCTTGCTTAAGTGAACTTAAGTGATCTCGCTTAAGCAAGGGCAAAGGCTATTCTGACTTTCTAACAGGGTCGCGCTTAAGTGAACGTAAAGTCAAATCTCTATTTTCAACAAGATCTAATTGAAGCGAACCTAATTAGCTTCACTGAAGTGAGTGTTAGTGATATTTTTTTCTTTGGTCTCCTCTTGATTAGTTCTTCAAAAATTTTCCTTCAAAACATTAAAAAAACAAAAAGGGATTAGGTGTAAAAATAAAGAAAACTAAGATTCTATTATGAAAATTTTATTTTTCTACTTATATCAAATATTGAGTACAATCAGGGTCCAAAAAAATGAGACATTAAATAATTGCATCTAAATACTACGAATTTGCAAGTATAGATGGAAATTATCACTTCCTTCCTACATTATTTCACTTCACTCATCCTAGAACCCACTCAATTATCCCCTCCTTGCAATATCACTTATCACATACATATTCTCCCTAACTCCACCCTTGTTAATGTATGACCATACTGATATATGCAGTTTTAGAAATTGAAACTCAAAAAGCAAGTCTTAGATATGCTCACCTCTAACATGATTCATCTTAGCCAAAGCCCATTTTCCTTTCCTGTCCTTCTTGTAAAAGCAAAGATGGAAGTTAAAGACTGTGTGTTGACTAAAACCCTAAATTCTATCACAATCAAACGTAGAATTCCTATGCCAATCATTTATTAGTTAATGGATGACCATGGGGGCACCTTATGGTTCTCTTAGTTGGATCTTCAACAAGGTTTTTCCTAGATATGCATGGTTGAAGAAGATATCCATAAGACAACAGTTTGCATTCACCACGAACACTATGAATACAAAGTCATGTCGTTTAGCCTTTGTAATGCACTGTCGACTTTCCAAGCTATAATGAACAAGTCATTGAAGTCGTTCCTTTGCAAATTTGTGGTTGTATTTTTCGATGACATCCTCGTTTATAGTAAGACATTTGATTCTCGTCTCCGTCATTTGGATTTTATCTTCTCTATTTTGTTGGAAGGAATTTTTCTTTAAGCTTTCGAAGTGCTTGTTTGCACATTGTTAGCTAGAATATCCTAGACATATTGTTTCTGAATTGGGTGTTTCCCCCAAACCTTTCAAAGTTTTGTGTTGTACTTGATTGGCCAATTCTAAATTCCACCTCAGTATTTCAGGCCATTCTCAATTTGACCAAATTCTATCAAAAATTTGATAGACGTTATGAACATATTGTTGCTCCCCTCTATGTCCTTCTTCGTAAGGATCAATTCCAATGGTATCCAAATGCTCCACACACTTTTCACTCTCTTGAATGTGCCATGACAAAGGCACATGTACTAACATTACTTGACTTCAATATAGTATATTCCCTCAAAAGAGATGCATAAGGTTCTACTATAGATGTGGTGCTTATGCAAAAAGGTTATCCTATTTCATTTTTTAGCAAATCATTTTGCCCTTGCTTGCAAAAAGCTTTAACATATGTTAGAGAATTACATGCTATCACCATGGCAGTTCAAAAATGACATCAATATTTTCGAGGCCATCCCTTTATCATCTTGACTAACTATAAAAGTCTTACCATTTTGATGTCTTAAGTCATCGAAACACCAAGCAACAAATATATCTATCCAAGTTACTAGGGTATGATTACTCAACTAGTGTAAGCTCGAATCCAGTAATGTAGTGGTCGATGCTCTTTCTCGCCTTCCTAAGGATTATTCTACTTCCTATTTTTACTCTATCCATGCTAAATTATACTTTTTTGGGCAATGGTGTGCATCACTTCAATAGAATTATGAATTTTTCTCACTACTCGAGCAAATTCAGCAAGGCCCTTCTTTCATGGACTACCATATCAGTAAGAGCCTAATATTCTTCAACAATCATATTTGGCTTAATTCAAACAACCATTTTTTTCCTATGGGTGGACAATTGGGCATCGCCAAAATCTTACAACGTTTGTAGGCAAATTTTATCTGGACAAATATGCATTAGAATGTTAAATCTTATGTGTTTAAATGAACTACTTTCCAAGAAGTGAAATCTAAAACTAAGTGCCCGGTAGGTTTGCTCCAGCCAATTCTAATGCCATATGCTATATAGGAAGACCATTCTCTCTATTTCGTTACTGGTTTACCTACGCCACAAGGTTATACTACTATTCTTATGGTTGTTGTCCATTTTTATAAGGGCATCCATCTAAGACTTCTTTGACCACACTTTACAACTTTCATGGTGGTTTTACTTTTCTTTGACATGGTGTGCAAATTTCATGGAATTCCTCGTAACCTCATTTATGATTGTGATATGATCTTCAATAGTTAGTTTTGGTGCAAATTGTTTCATGTTTGTGAACAAAGCTACATATGAGCACATCTTATCATCCAATATCTGATGGTTACACTAAGGTTTTAAATCATGTGTTGGAACAATACTTATGTGCCTTTGTCCATGCTAAATCCTCTTCATGGTCTAAATGTATTTCCTTAGCATAATGGTCATATAATACATATGTTCAAGCCAATATTGGACCCACACCATTTGAAGTCACCAATGGTAAACCTCCTTTTTCTTTTCCAATTTATTGCTTGGCACCTCTAATATTGAGGCAGTTGATTCTCTTCTCACCACAAGGTAGGCTATCCATGAGTTGTTGTAGAAGCATTTTTTTAAAGTCTAGGCTGTCGTAAAACACTTTGTTGATGCAAAAAGATAGGATGTGTCTTAATTTGTGGGAGATTGGGTATATGTTAGGCGTAAGCCTTATTTCCAGTTATTCATCTTTGGCTCTTACAAAAAATTGACCAAGTAATTTATTGGATCCAATTGTTGTCTCATCCAAAATTCACCTAGTTTTTTACTACTCCTTTCTAAAATCATATAAAGGACCTCTTCGCACCTTTGATGCTACATTGCCTCCTGATGTTGTGGATAACAATTTGTTGGTGGAACCTTTGGCTCTCTTGGATACTAAGTTAGATCATTCCACTTCACCTCCTACTAAGATAGTTCTTGTGCAATGGCTTGGATTGGTGCTAGAGGATACTTCCCAAGAAAATTGGGATACTTAATATTGCTTATCATGTTGAGGATAAGGTGGCTCCTCTAGTGGTGGGTGTTGATATCAACCCAACCCAATCTAGGCCCAAAAGGATTATAAGGAGACTCATCAACCTTCAAGATTATGTTTGAAGAAATTAAGCAATATAGAAATAGGTATTTTAAATACAAACAAAATGGTTGTAACTGTAAAGTAGTGTGTATCCCACTTTCTTAATTCTCTTTTTGTTATTTGATTGTGGGGTACGACCAATGATTAGTTAATGCATTTGGCTATATATTCATGTGATGAGTGAAAGTAAAGGGTGATGATGAATTCACTATGAATTTTGTAACTATTTTTAGTTAGCTTTTATTTCCAATAGAACAGTATCCTATCACAGTAATAATTCATTCCACAATTATAAATATCTATGGTTATTACATGCCAATTAAGAAATTATTAATTAATATATTTTTAGATTAAAATATTCTTATTTAATCATTTTGAAATCATCATTAAACATTCATATTTGAATAGTGGAGAGTCTACATATTATGTAAAGGACATTGTTATTGATAGGTAACTAGGTATTCATATGGGTACTAATGTCTAACCCGAATAGCAATACAAATTTAATGCATTTGTAATTGTAAAGAAGGGTATAGCTCAAAAACATCAAAAAATTTGGAACAAAATTTAAATGTTAAAACATTTATAGTTGAACAAGAGTAGTAAATAAATGAAATAGTGTAATAATTTTACAAAGTTATCCTTATTCTTCTTCTTTGCTTGAAACGATTTAGCATACTAACAAGATTCTAAAAAATATTATTCAAAGTATAAATGAAAAATAATAATATTACATTGAAAAATGTTCAATGACACTTATTTTGGAACTTATTTTTTCTTCTAACGTGACACTTATTATAGGAAGAAAAAAGTAACTCTAAAAACTATATAATTATGATTGAGACTCATTAAATAAATGAAATTCACAAAATTTGATCATTTCCTATAGGTTCCAACCAATAATATAGAGGTTTCAAAACTCTTTTGCATGCCTTCAAATCAAAACTCTCCTATTTAGAAAATACATATAAAATTTAGCAAATAATAAAAGTATTATTATATAAAGATTAAAAAATAACTTCAACAAGAATTTGAGTGAAATGTGGATCAATGAGTGTTTGAAGCTTGAAGCGAATTACATAAAAGTTTTCCCCTTTTTAGTCCTTTAAATTTGGGTGAAGTATACTTTTGGTTCTCCAAATTAAAAATAGTATTTTTATTTAGTTCTTGTAATTTGAAAATATTCATTATTAGTCTTCATTATAAATGGTGTTAAAAATGTATAACTCAACATATTCCTCAGGAAAATACTAAATTAAGTGAAAATTTCCTTTCTTCAAAAATAGACTATGAACACTAAAATTTTTCCTTTGACCTTAATCAAGTACTCATTGTGTTGAATGGTTTTTTGCTCACTAGAAATGGCATTTGGGTGACTCAAAACAACATTTTAGGCATATGGAACAACATTTGGCATATATTACGCTTGAACATCATTTGGATGGAAGCATTGTGTTCGTGTACATTGTTTTTGGAAATTTAACATTGTTTTGTTGGTTTCAACGACATTTGATTCTTGGTCCTAGTAGTAAGGTGTTTCAACAATGTTATTGAAGGTATGTAACTAAGGCACTACATATTTAAGATTTGATTGATTATTTCACTATGATGTTAATTTGAGGTTTTAATCTGTTATTTTGAATCTCTAAATTATTTTATATTTTATTATTTTCTTTTGTTGTAGATTTTAATATAGCATGACACTTCTTCATTGGTAATCCATTACGCAAGGAGTTTGAGACTCAATTATTATTGCACTAGAGTGATGAAATGCACACTATCCACAAGATATTAACACCAGGGTTTTTTTTAAAGCAAAAGGTTTATTGAAGAATTTAGGATATGATGATGATGTGAAATTATGGTGGAAAGCCAAAAATATTAGTTTTTATAGGAATCTGAAACCATTTGAGGTGGATAAGGATACTAGAGTTGGCAAATCATGCCTTGGAAAATAATTATGAAGGGATTATATATGTTGAACAATTTGTGTCTAATGTTTAGGTGATTGGTATATGACATAGGAAAACATTGAGAGGGTGATAAGGAGGAAGGAGCAATGCACATTTCTAGTGACAATATTCAAAGAATAAAGGATAAGGTAGTTAATAATGATAAGGTTCAAAATATGGAAGAGGATGCAGGTAATAATGTTAATGAAGGGATAAATAACAAGGAGGATGTTCTCAATTTTGATAGTGAAGTTGCAATTAAGGGAATCTAATTTGATGATAATAAAGGAGGGCTTGGCAATTACATATGGTTTCAACACACAAAGTGTTAGTCTTATTAAGGCATCACTTAAACAAAAAAAATTGACAATGAAAAAAAGAAAAATGTACCAATCAAAAAGCTAGTTAAGCTTGCAAAGAGAAAATAGATATCAAGAAATGAAGAGGTTGGTGGTGCTGACTATAATGGTGGTAGTGAACATAATGGTGAGCAAATTCATGGCATTGAAAAAGTTGGTGGTAATGAATAAGTTGGGTGTACTAAACATAATCTCAAGCAAGTTCATGTAAAGGTCGGTGATGGTGGAAATGTGAAGGATAAAGTTGGTGGCGATGAAGAGATTTGAAATGGGAGTGAGAATTATAAGTTTTTTTGGTTTTAATTATGACTATATACCAATTGTTGATGATGAGATGGATCAAATTGATTACTACAATGAAGGGCTGATTAGTTAGGAAGAAGGATATGTATAGGGAGTTTAAATTCAAACTTAGAATGGAATTTTCATCCCTTGAAGATTTTAAAGAAACAATTCTAGAACAGTATGTATTGAATGGTAAAAAGATTCGATTTGTCAATAATGAAGCAAAAAGTGGAAGGGCTATATGTAAGCAATTCTATAACACTATATAGAACGGTCGAAAGGTTAGATTTGTGAAGATGATGGAAGGAGAGTAAAGGTTGTGAAGAATGATGCAAAAAAGTAAGAGTTGTGCGTAAATATATGAATCTAATATTTGCATCTATGAAGTGTGAATGTTATTTGTGCATAATGTTAATGATGCATGTTTGATTTGTGCATTAGTTTTGCATTAGCATTAATTTTGTGCATCTCAATTTTTTTCCTATAATATATGCATCATTTTTTTTCATGTGATTTGTTCATCAATTTTGTGCATATGTGATTTGAGCAACAAATTTTCACATTTAGGTGGATTTCACTTGTGCATTTTTTATATGTGTGTATGTTGTGATTTATGCAACAAATTTGTGCATTAATGATTTATTCATCAAAGTGAACCTAACACAAATATTTCTATCTCATCTGTATGGACTAGGGGCATATGGTTCAACAAAAAACCACAAATCCACATATTAGTAAATAGTTCTAAAATATGATTGTTGCATAATGTGTCATGAAAGTAACTTAATTGTTGGTGATAATTTTGAATTATTCACACAATTATATAGTCTCAGAAGTCATTCAAAAAATTCACATCATTTTAATCAAAAACTTCCAAGGCAACAAACCAACATGATGAACACTCGACTAGAAGTTTGTTTAACAAGTGCTAACCAACAAGAGACTGAGTCTAGGGCATTTGAAGGCACTCAAAGCGGTCATAAGTTATGGGGGGGAGGGGTTAGACTTTATATTTTGAAAAATGGGTAGACTATATAATTTTGCCTTCCATTTTGGGGGATAAATTGTCTTGTGTGGATGGCCAATTTGTGTAGCAAGTGGATCATGAGATATAATGCATTATTCTAATGTAAATATATTTAGCATGAAAATTGAAGTCAAATTTAAAAATAATTTACACAATTATTCTTTGGTGTTTTTTTATTCTTCTTTTCACTTACAATAATTAGTCACCAAGTAAAAAGATAAGTTCATTTAATATGTTGTCACAACTCACAAGTTCATATAACATCTCCTTAAACATTGAATATGTAACAAAATTTGTAAAACATTTGGTATGTAAGGAAAATCTAATTTAATGCATAAAGACAAAATCTATAGTCATCACTTAAACATTCAACACATAGTAGATAACACAAAAGTTACAAAATTCTTTCAACATTGGACAATACATGCTCAATACATAAATAATACTAAAATATTATTACCCCTAGTATAAAATTACAATGCCATTACTCAATTCTCAAATTTCACTAATATAAAATCTATTACTCTATCTGGATTTAGTACATGCTCATATTATAGAATTTCCTATTTTGTTCAATACACAAACATCACACAAAAATATTAACATTGTCCAACACAATCCTACAACACAAAACAAAGTCAACCTTTTTCTTCTCTCAACAACAAAATTTGTTTGTAGCTTGAGATTTTCTTTTCTTGCCTCTTCTAGTTGTTGATCAACTTCATTCCTATATTCCTCTTCTTCATCTTTCTTTACATCTTCATTTATCAATTTAAAACACTTATACAAGTTGAGGTTCTACAAAATCAAAAAAAGAACTTTAATTATTTTTAATACAAATTTCATAAATAGAAAACAAAAATATTGGTCATGTAAATAAATAAATAACAAACACAATTGTTATAGTTAAAACATCTCCAAATGCATTTTTCACAATTTCTTTATTATTAATTGTTTAAATCAAAGCTCTTTCCACACAAATAATACCTTCATCTTCTCCTCAATTAAAATGAAGTCATTTCGGTAAAAAGAACTTAAGGTTTCTACTCTACTCTACAAACACCTAGAGATGAAAGTGTCATGATAAAAATTTATAATGCATTAGTAGATCTCTTGTGTGATGGACATTGACCTTTCTCTCTCTAGACGTCATATTCAAGCAACCTCTTTTTTAAGTCAATTAAGGTTTTTAATGAAATAGTGCTTACATGTATAATAAAACATTTGTCTATTTCACCTAGATAAGTATATACACGCAGCATATGCTAAGTTGTATATCGTTAGCCATATAAGAAAGGTTTTGTAACATCATTTATGATTAGGAATAAAAGCAATTATTTTTAAATTACAATAACAAAAATTATTTTTTAATTTAAGAAACTAAAAACAAGTTTAATCCAAATTTGAGACAAAAAAAACCATTTAAACAGACAATTATATCTAACAATTAACAATTCACAAAAAATAAAATATATAATAGTAAACATTTTTACATTTTCCTTAGTATAGAGATTGCATTCAAGTTGTTGAGCTCATGCCCTCACCATTAAGCTAAAAACAATTGTAGAGTCCACTTGATTGAGGCGAGCATTGACTCAGCAATAAAGCTACGCCTAATGACTAATTGGTCATGTGTTCAAATTCAAAAACAACTTTGCATATACAAGAGTAAAACTACATACAATAAACCTGTCATACCTTCACTTAGTGAGACGCCTTACAACACTAAGATACCTTAATTTTTCTTGACTTAAAATAAATATATCTTGGGTTCTTGAAATTTAAGTCATTATTTTTTTTCCCTCTTAAATTTAAATTTATTTTTCCCCTTAATTCAAAAGGTATTCTTTTTAATTTCTTGATTAATTTTAAAAATCAGATAAGAGGTACTAAAAGAACAATTTTTTAAAATTGAAAAATTGAAAAAGAAAATAAATATAGGAAACAAATTAATAATGACTTAAATTTTTTAATAACAAAATATATTTAAGTCTTTTCTTTATTTTTTTAATAGAGTCCCCTCAGTTCCGAGAAATAACTATTCATACTAACATGCGTGTCCGTTTGAAGGGAAACGAAAGAATAAGAGGTCCACAGAAATATTTTTCCTTTGTATAATCAGGATCTATTTCACTAACTTCAAATGTTTACTTTAGTTTGCATTTTTAAGAAAACATTAAATAAGGTTAAAATTTAAAAGTATGCAATATATATATATATGCTTGAGCTGGTTTAATTTTGAATAAAATGTTTCCTATGAATACACAAGGACAAGGAAATAAATGTCTAAGAACATAACCACACAATTCAATACCATTCATGTGGTAAAATTCACCATTTTGACTTAAAAATCTCTACTTAAGAAAAAAGAGAGACGTCACGCGATTTTCAGTGTGGATTTCCAATACCCTATAATGTATTTTATACGTACAAAAATCTCCTGAAACAGCTCTCTAGAAGGTATCCTTAAATGGGACTTTACAATTCTGCCGCTTGTTACCGCAGTGTCATAAGCTGGAACGAGCATACCAATGATACAAATTGTTCAATCAATGCCCAAACTGGAATAAGGTTCAATTCCACCCTGACAAACATAGAAGAAAAAAGAAAAAAGAAAAGTTTGCAAGATAAATCTAGTTTTGGCTCCACTCTCCGATACAACATAAGAAAAAGTTCTAGCTTTACTGAAATTTTGTTTAATAAAAGAGCAAAGGGCAACATGCTACTCCATGAATAGAAATCAAATCTAACCACTAGACATGCAATTATCAATACAATCTAGTAATAACAGGAAGTGGCAATTCTATATAACAAAGAATTTTTATTATTATTTTATTTGAAAAAATAGATGTATATATGTACGCAAACATGCAAATGCATGAGTATTGAGGGAGGTTTCATTTTCTCTATCATGAATGGGAACTAACAAACTATACTTATTTTACAGAAATATGCTACTCACTGAGCAATCATCGTGAACACGCCATACAGTCTCGCCCAAAAGGTTTGCCACTGATAAGATGGTTAATTGGGGGAAATAGTTCTGTTCTGCCACTGGAATTGTATTGGTTATGATAACTTCTTGGAACAAACCACTTGACAACCTCTCAATAGCAGGAGGACTGCAAAGGCAAGAACAATGTGAGTCATGAGTAAAATGGCGTTGCGTCAAAAGATAAAATTGCACATTACTACTATTATCCATCATTCCAATAAACTCTTAATATATCCATCAATGTCACTGGAAAAAGAAGAGAACAAACGTTGGAATCTTTTCTATTTTTTTAAATACGAAATGCTTGTTTGGAGTGGGAGGTGTGGAGGCTAGAAAGGACAGGTGAGGTTCCCACACCATCAAAAAATTAAGAGCCAAAAAGAGGATTATACAGCTTTCAAATCTCCCCAGGCACCCTCCTTTTGCTAAACCAAAGAGAAGGTGTGTACATAGACAATATAAAGAAAAATCATTAGGAAGGCTGAATGAGTAATGCAACCTCTTCAGGAAAAGAAACAATTCCTTGTCCATCCATCGAATCTTTTTATAGAAATATTGGTCCCATTGGACAACAAGAGAAAGCTGAATGAGGTACCCCCCCCCCCCCCTACCCCCTCCCCCCGCCCCCCTCTCCCCAAGAAAAATCCACATACTAATGATTTCTAGGCCACTTCTTAGATCAGTTAATCATCAAATGAGAAACCAACAGAGTAATACTTCTTGGCTTTCAAAATCAAATGAAATTCACTGCAAATTGTGTATGGTGCAACAGCAACGGGAAGCAAAACAAGTGGTACATAATAGGTAACCCACATAGTAGAATAATTAGTTAAAGAGTTAACAAGATGGGGCTGGGATGATTAGAAAAATAATGCATGTTGCCTTACAAGAAAAGGGATTGAGAGGGAGATTTTATCTTGTGATGAGAGGAAATTCAGATTTTTGTAGTAAAGTCCATGCCTCTCAGAAGTCCAGAATCATTTGTACTATTTTTTGTTAACAGTAATTTTCTATAAGTCTGACCCAGTTTCTATCAGTACATAGGTTTCTTTTGTGCAGGGGGTATTTAAAACATCTTGCACACCCACTGATTTCTTTTACCTTGTATATGCCAAAATAATGAACAAAGAACTCAATCAAAACTTCAAGTAGAACAATCAGATGAAAATTCGCCCTAGTTGCAGATTCAACCCCAAAATGTCACCACAAAAGTGTTCTGGCACAAACAATAAGTTGAAATAACTGATTTATATAGAAGCCGTTATACCTGAAAACAGCATGTGTAGTGCATGCATAGACTTCTCGTGCCCCTTCTTGATGCAACAGAGCTGCACCTTTGGCAATAGTCCCTACAAGATATTTTATTGAGAACAATTAATAAGACTAGCTAGTCATACGATGCTACTAAGAGTAAGAATTGACATAAGCAAACAAGACTCTTAGAAGTGTAACTAATCCCTTGTGACACGATAAATTTCATCTAAAAATAATTGCAAAGGAATTAACTGGCATGTATACTACCAGTAATCAGTTTTCATCTCAAACATGCCCACTCAAGCAAAAGCCCATTACGCTAAAAACTTTGGTCAAAGCACAGGCCCAGAATACATCATGTTATAATCTAATTAAATGTGAAGATAGGAGCAAGGATCAAACTCTTAACTGCTTGGTCAATACATACATTGATGCCATGTCAAGGAATGACAAATGAAAATAGGATGTCACAACAGCATATACAACTGAATTTGATTCTCTCATTTTAACTCCAACCATGATAACATCATTTTAGAAGAGAGGCAGCACAGGTTCAACATTCCTGGTAGGATTTTACTGTTGTTTCTATTTCTGTCCTAAATTCACAAGATTAAAAAAACTAATACCAATACAAAAAGGGAAAGTACAAATAAGGGTACAAACAATAAGACTTTTTGTCCTTCAGAATAGCATAAGAAACTTATCTAGAATACAGCAAAACTGTACAGGCCCATAACAAATCAAAATGACAACTCTATTGAAGTTTTTCATTAATTCCCAAGCAAATCATAAATCTAAGTATTGCTCACAAGCACCCCTGTCCCAACCCAATGCAACATCAAGATATACTAATACATCTATTTTAAATAATGTACTCCAACAAGACAACTTCAAAGTTTAAATTGAATCATATTTCCTATTCCAAGTAGCAGATGATAAAGACCTATTTGAAATAATTTGCAAATTAAAAAAAAATGAAATTTTATGTGCCCTTTCATTACAAGTCACTTTTACAGATAAAGACTCAAATATTTTCCAGTTTAGCAGGCTAAGCATATACTATCTCCATTCTGTTTTATCTATCTTTTAGGAAGAAAAATTTTGTTCATATATGTCTATCCTTCAAAAAGTTCAAAACAACATTAGTTACTATCTTTCCAACTATACCCTTGGCTTCACCTAATTCTTAAGTGAGAGAGAAACAAGAGTAGAGGGAATGTTAGAGTTTAACTAATAAAGAGATAAAGAACATATTAGGAAGTGAAAAATAATTTTTATATAAACAAGAATATCAATTACATTTCTTAATTTGTGTACTACAATTTTAAAAGACAAGAAAAGGAATAAAGTAAATAGGAAATGTATTTCCATAAAGCACATTTATTGATTAGAAGTGATTGAAAAACAAGAGCACAACACCTCTAGTTTAACTACTCAAACTTAAAATTACCTTTCTTGAAGCTAAAATAAAGATGTCTGTTAACCTATAATGATATGGCATAAATAAAGACCTCCAGTTTGTCAGTTTCTCTACAACGTGAATTACCACTTTGGGTATAATATGGCATAAATTTACAGTGTACCATTTACCAAGAAAAAAGAAAATTACTCCATTTTACTCGAAAAACATAACCAGAAGAGAGGGAGAGGGAGGAAAAAGCAATTGCACAAGCCTTGAGGGACCAATCTAAGTGATTAAGGGTAAAAAAAAGACAATATTATTATTGCACTAGCACATTAAGAGTTTTACACAAACTTACCAGCAGTATCAATCATGTCATCTACCATAACTGCTACCTTTCCCCGTACATCACCTATCAAATTCATCACCTGCAAGATGGGATTCACCCAATCAAAAAGCCTAAAAGATGCTCTAATTTAGAACTATAAACTATGATTTATCATCAATTTTAAGGGAATAACATTGGTCAGTGGTCACTCCTCAGGTCATAGGCATTGTTTAAAAACACAACACAGCCTGGTTACCAGTATGGATCTTACAGCAGAACCATTATGGTGATCAGACTGGATTGAACTGCCCCAAATTGCTCAAGCCAGGACAAACCAGTGAACCAGACTTGATTCTGGTTATTGAAAACCAACTGCACTCAAATTGGAATATATGTATACATGATTGTGTGTGTGTGTGTGTGTGTTGTGTAACTGAAAGTTGAAAACCAACTGCCTACAAATTGGAATATATGTATACATGTGTGTGTGTGTGTGTGCGCATGCTTACATGTGTGTTTGTGTGTAACTGAAAAAAATTTAGAACATACAGAAAATACCCTTATGGGTTCAATTTTTTGCAATTAACCACAAACTATTTGAAACTATGGGGAGTAATTTGCTGTGTATTTAATGTCTAAGATGGTTAATTGTCAGAATTGAAATGAGAAGGGCAAATGGTCAAAATGGAAGTGGACAATTTGCAATTTAACCTATATTTGTTTTAAATCTGCTGTGATTCTTCAATCATTATTTAAATATAATCAGTTATTTATTATATCCTCTAATTATAAATATGGATATAGTACAAGAAAACAATGCACTACTATCAAATTTTAGCTAGGTTATATTAAATTAAGTAATATTCAACTTTTTTTGTCCAAAAAATAATAAATTTTCTACTTAAAACATTTTAACCAAATACACAAGATTGAGAATTATTAAATAACACTTAAATTGAATTGCTAAATCTATTCATGTGATTTGACAAAGAATGACAACAAATCATGACATACTTTTCTATAAAACACATGCAAAAATTGAAAATGCTTGGGGGTGGAAAAGAAAGAATGTCTGCACTACCTGGATTGAATCAGCTACAATTTGAAGTATTTTGTAGATTCATTGCTTGGGAATGGGACTTAACAGAAGGACTTTTAAGTTTCCAACAATTGAGAAACGAGAATACAGATCAAGAAATTGAAACCCTAGATAATCAAAAAAGGTGTCGTATATGAATTGCTTACATATTCTTCTGATACTTGAATTTTTATAAGGATGGTGAAATTCTAAATATATAGAGTTATACGTTTGTGTGGGCGGGTGTAAAACTTAATTATTTTATATAACTATGAAGTCATTTAGTTCAACCATTGGTCTAGCTGTTTATATATTGCCCTGACCTGATTTTAAATTGCTGGTCTTAACAGATGTTACAATTTAATATGATCTGAAAAATAACAAAGGTACCATTCTTTTTGCAAATGGTAAAATTAACAAACTACCATGAGTCGTATTTGTATATTTCATTCTATCAAGAGTTTTATATCATACTAAATTCTAAATGATCTGTGTATCTTAAAAAATTTAAAATTATCTAAATTCTGTATATTTCATGCAACCAAGAGTCTTAATTTGAACCCTTGAATCTGAACCACTTTAGTCACGACATCTAAACTCAAACTTATGAAGAATCATACCTCAGCAACATTATGCCCATGGCGTCTTTTATCAACAATAGCCAAAGGAGCATCAGATAATTTTTTGGCAAAAGCACGTGCTCTTGCAACACCACCAACATCTGGCGAGACAACTACCAAATCATCTGAACAAATAGTCTTGCTGGCAAGGTAATCCAGTATAACAGGCTGGAAGTGACACAGAAGAACATATGATTAACTAATGAACCAAATTACATTGACAGTTTCAAGGTAAGAACTTCTGGTTAATCATAATAAAATTCAATACAAAGTGAATACATCATTAGCAGATCTCAACTATTTTTATAGAAAATGACAGGTACAAGTTGGAATACTATATTATATATATTTTCCTAGAATAGTCTTACACAGGACTACTGCAAATCCTCCAAGAACATCAATTTGCCAAATATTAATAAATCCACCTTCTCAAGAGCCATCCAAGATTAGACTTCAACATACATCTAGCAGTTAAACACTATTTTCTTGGACAAACTGAACAATAGCACAGGCCAGATACTTCTCATTATTGCCACTAAACACAATCATCATTGCAATTAGGCATTAGCATTAGGATCAACATTTGTTTAATCTAACCTACCCCAGCACAACATTTAACATAATAAAATTGCATGAAAGGGTCTCCATCCTAAAATTTATGTAGCAGAACACCAAATAACCAAGCAGAAAGATACTAAGCCAGTAGCTCAAAGGTCAATTAATGAGAAACCAAATTATGCAAATCATTAGTCCATAAACCTAAATCATTATTAGTCCATGACTCCATGTGTGATGTACAGGAAAAAAAACACAATAGAAGGTTTCAGTACATCTAAACAAAACTAGATTTAAAGCTTCTTTACAACATAATTTAAACGGTCATATAATTATAAACAGTAAAATTGGCACGTCACCAGAAGGTTGTCAATTCAATTCAGAATTGGGATGCATCAATATGAATAACAAAGTATTGAACTAACTATCAATTACAAATATACAGCATATACAAGGCATGTTTGTTTGAGTTTAATAGATATAATGTTTTTATTCTTCCATGCTATTATATGCTAATGACATAATAATTTGATACCTGTCCATACACATGATCAACAGGAATATCAAAATAGCCCATGGACTGCCCAGAATGGAGGTCACAAGAAAGTACACGATTTGCACCTGCTTCTGTAATCAAATTTGCCACAAGCTTGGCAGCAATGGATTCACGACCTTGAGTCTGAAACAGTAGATGAAGACCATGTTTATACTAAACTGAATTTCGATGTTGGATATTTTCAGTTAATTATGAACCTCAGTAGTCACATAACTTTTCTATAGCACTATACAATTAACATGAGATAATAACATATTTTGAGCTAACAATTTTATAAATTCAGTTGTTGTACTTTTGCAGTAGCATATAGAATGTGATTGTTCTAATGACTTAGATATCATCATTACAACCAAACTATAATGCACAGATACACCAAAATAACTGTTACATTCATATT
This sequence comes from Pachyrhizus erosus, assembly GCA_026544285.1. Classification (NCBI taxonomy): domain Eukaryota; kingdom Viridiplantae; phylum Streptophyta; class Magnoliopsida; order Fabales; family Fabaceae; genus Pachyrhizus; species Pachyrhizus erosus. The sequence continues at coordinate 36,672 of JAMLFT010000015.1, read as the reverse complement.
ATAAGCACGTGGGTTACAGATACTCATGATATGGCTCTCAATGTATTTTTGTAATTTTTTTTTTTTCTTTAAGACACAATTGATGGTGTATATTTTGCATGTTTTCTCATCTCAAAGGAAAGTATTATATATGAAGTCATTTGTGAACCTTTGTATGTGTCTGGTTCAGCTTATTTTAAGGAAATAATTACTTATTTTTGCCAACTTCCTAAAAGTGTTTTTAAAAACTAATCAATTATTTACCACCTAATAATCTATATCAAAATGAATTCCATCTAACAGCTTAAGCTTTTGGCTGAGTTGATGAATGATGATGGCAAAAAGTCTCCTCTTTGGGCTTATTACTAATTGACTTCAAAACAAAGAAACTAATGCAATGGGAGGAAGCAGTTATCAGTATTATAAATGTTACAAACTGCAATAACAAATAAAATGGGTCATATTCAAAGGTTAAAAAGCTTCAGATATGAGTCTTAAGTAAAAAATATTTTTACATATTGTTATATGACATGTTCTATTCTATCATACCTACATCCTATGATTTTATAAAACTGGCATATTCTGGTTTATGGATAACTGTATCAGAATCTGTGTAACATAGTAACAAAAGCACAATTTGAAGACAAGCCTGGGGAAGAATATGGTGGAATGAGAAGGAAAATTTTTCATTATAAATAATAAATATATTATGCATATGTAAGCTGATAAACAGACCTTTCTATCAGCTCTGGCATATCCAAAATACGGAATGACAGCAGTAATATTTTTGGCTGAAGCCCTCCTGCAGGCATCAATCATTATGAGAAGCTCCATAAGGTTCTCATTTGCAGGAGGACATGTGGGCTGCACTAGAAACACATCACACCCCCTGACACTCTCTTGCAGCTGAACATATATCTCACCATCAGCAAAACGCTTAATCTTAATTTTTCCTAGCTCCAGGCCCAGGTAGCATGCAATTTCCTACTTAAATACATGCAAATCAAACATTTCAGTAAATAATTAAAGACTATCTAGTGTATTTAAGGAGTACTATACTCATTCATTACTAACCAACAAGTTTATTTCCCTTTTACATAAAATACAAAAATAGTAAAAAAAAAAAAGGAAAAATTAGAGTGTAGTTTGGTTTAACTTCCATTTTCATTTTTAGTTTACAGTTTTCACTTATTACAAAAATATCACCTTACTTTCATGTTTCTTATTTTAAAAAATTTGCAAAAGAAATGGTTAAAACAACAAAATCTTGGAAAACAAAACACGGTGATCTTTTTGTAATCATAAAAAAAATATATATATCAAATGAAAATGAAAAATCAAAACAAAAGAAATAATTCACTCTAAGCTCAACGAAAACAATTTTCAATTCTACGAAATAGCACGCTAATCAGAATTACTCTAATTCTAATTACTCTAAGACTTAAGCACTTATAGAGAAAGAAAATAAGATAAAAATAAATTAAGCTTCTCCTACAAGTTAAAATCATCTATCTTATAGAAGTTCACTCATCTAACTTGTCTAATTGATGAGGTACATAAGTTGATTTTAACTTCCTGGAGAAGCTTAATTCATTTTATCGTGCAAGTGGAGAAATTTATCCAAATAAGACCTACGTCTGATAGCATATCAACAACAAAAGCAGCTAAGCAACGACATTAAAAGTTTTTCAAATTCCAAAGTTCCAATGATATGAACTCTAATTTCATTTTATTATTTTACTTTCTATATCCAAACACGACCTACGATTCAAACTGAACTCTAATTTTTCTACTCCAAATTTCCAATATCGAAACGAATCGTTTAAGAAGCGTGACCTGAGCAAGCGCCGGATTGGCGGTGCCGGAGAATATCCGAAGCCGAGTGTCGTTTCGGTTAACCAAATCGTGAATACGCGCGTTTGGCGCCACGACATAACTCGGAATCGCGTTTCCACTTCCGCTAGCTACAAACTCGCTGGCACTTGGCCTTCCATTCTCCAACTTCACCGCTTCTATCGCCTTGCACCGCTGAAACAAAATTCTCCGTTCAATTATCAAAACGCGTTTCGTCAAACAGTTCCGAGAGAATCGAAACGAGAGGTGTGCGTGTGTGTGGAGAAGAAAGAGAAGTAAGAGATTACGTACGACGCCGTTTCGAAGAGAGATGCGAGTGATTGGAGCGAAACGATGAGTGGTGATCTGAGAGAAAGGAGGGGAAGAAGTGAGAGCGGAGTGAAGCAGAGTGGACATTGCGTTTCGAAACCTTTGGACGCGTTGTTCAATTCAGATTGGGTATCTTATTCATATTTTATTTTTGCTAAATACTAATTTTGGTTCATGAAATTCTTAGGCACTGAGAAATGGTTCATGTAAGATGGAAAATTCGAATTTAATTCTCTAATGTGTAAAAAGTGTCACAAATTAATTTCTGTTGTTAATTCTCCTCTGTGCTATCCCTACGCAGAGATGGATATACGGATAATTTATCCATTTAAATTTATACTCATTTAAACTTATATTTATTTAAGTTCATTCATATAGTTTGTAATTTAAACCAACTTGCACTCACCGTGCATAGTCTATAGATAAATAGATAAGTATGTGATATACAAATGAATAAAAAAAATTAATATTTAATTTAAACTAAATATTAATATGTGTCTAATAAAAAAATTATTAATTATCTCATCACATTCATATTATATGATATATTTAAATAAAAATATAAATAATACAATACATCACATCCACATCATATTATTAATTATTTAATAAAAATTATTAATTATTTTTCTTTGTTTAACTAAACACCAAAGCTAGTGGGTAAGCTCGCATAACCCGCGGGCTAAACAGAAACGAGTAAAATAGTCCACAATTTAAATGAGCTTCAAAAAGAAGGTTCATACCCGCACGAGTCGCAGGCTATATGGGTCGACCCACAAGCTTCAACCAATATACTCATCTCTATTCCTAAGGTATGCACATACGTGATTATCGACGTTATTATATGTGGAACTCCTTCATTTGCTTTGAAAATTATAAAATAAATAAATATATTTTTAATCTTCATAAAATTACTATATTTTAATTTTTATTCTAATAAAAAATTATTCTTCATTTTTTAAATTTAAATTTATTAATTTTAGTCTCTATAAAATAAGTAAATTTTAGATTTAATCCTTATAAAATTTGTTTATTTTATAAGAATTAAGATCAATAAATTTAAATATGGAGGAATGAAGAACAAATAAAAAATTTGATGAGAATGAAAATCAAAACAAAAATTTTATAAGAACTAAAATCAAAACTTGCTAATTTTATAAGATCTATAAACATATTTTAGCTAAAACAACATTATAGTAACCATTTTTCTTTTTCATTGTTGAAGTCCAACATTTATTTCCTTAGCTCTTCTTTTATTCTAAAGAAGCAAAGTTGCACGTATCTATTTTCTCTAAAGCCAAATGACAATTTTTTTTTGTTTGAACATTGTCTCACTGTAAATCCGTGGATTGTTTTTGAATGGATGAAGATCATATATTAGGTTGGGTGAAAAAAAACAAACTAAAAGTGGATAGTAGTGATAAATGTGAGTCTTTTAACTATAGTGAAAGTAATAGGTGTTATGTTAAATGTCATTATGGAATTAAGAGTATTATTCGAACATCAAAAATCACAAAATCCAAGGAGGTTATTTACACTTGTCCATTGTCAAATGTTATTTCAATTTAATCCTAAGTTTTGTTTGTTACTATTATGTTTTTTGTTAATTTTTTTTATACACTGACTCAATAATCATTGTTTGCTTGCAAGATGCTGAAGAACATAATTTTTTAGGCTTCAATAACTATTTGGTCCTTGAAAAATAATATATTTTTAGTTTTGGTCCTTAAGAATTTTTTATTTTGATCATTTAAAAAAAATTTAGTACTTGTTGTCAAATAACAACATTAAATAATATTGTTACTACGACTTTGACATTCTAGTAACTTATTACATCATTAAGGAGTTTGATAGGATAGTAACGTGTATTTTTTTTAGTAAACTATGTTTTTAAATCCTTATTTTTTTCAGAATAGTTAATGACATTAAATTAGTTAATAAGATATTTAAAACACGGTTTGACAAAAAATTATATGTGATTATTCTATTAGACTTCTTGATAATGTAATAAGTTATTGAGTTATCAAAGTCGTTACGACATCATTTAAACAATATTAGAAACTAAAATCAAATGATTACTTGACGACAGAGACTAAAATAAAACAAAAATTAAAGATGAAAAAACATTCTAAAGAACCAAAACTCAAAAACACTAATTTTCAAAGACTAAATTATATTTAAGCCTTTTTTATTAGGTCACATTGAAGAAAGGTGAATGGAAGAGCTAAGGATGGAGATTGATGGCTTGCAAAAGGAGTTAAAGATTATAAAATACTTTGTTTTTGTGTTGCTTTTGTTGGTAATTTATTTGTGTTTGGCTTAAGAGTTGTAATTGGTTACTTACATGGTATGAAATCGTAATATACATTATTGGTCTAAGGATGTTGTAACTATTTTCATTTTATACTACTTGTCATTTGGTTTGTGAACTATATTGACAATAAGTTGTATTCTTCAAGGACTTCAATAACATTAGATTATTTTGTTCAAGGACTTATTTGTCAATAAGTTGTAAACATAAGTGACTAAATTTTCTTTTGGTTTGTATTGTGCAACCTTAAAATTTTACAATAATGACTAATGAAGTTTCAAATTGAAATATTAGGAAAATACACTATCTAAATAGTCATTGAAGCATGGTAAAGCACTTTAATATTAATATTAATCAAACATAATCACCGTAAAGTCCATTTTAAACAATCAAATATAGTAAAATTTCTATTGTGACAATACAAAACCCATAAAAAGTTTACTTAGTGGCCATAACATGAACTTGTACTCTCCCAAAATAAAAAACAAATAATGATCAAATCACACTAAATAATGCTACTGTAGATATTTCCCAAAAAATATAATTTATCATAATTGTTGTTGGTCTAACCAAAAAAGCACAAAAAACAAAAGACATGAATCCCAAATATCACTTCTTCATATTTTCAAGTCGTAGCAACCTTGGTGTAGGAATAAAGTTCATGATGTTAGAATTAAATATGTGGATGAACGTCAATACCCTTAAAAATATATAGTTTCAATAATAACAAATGAATAATATAATTTGGTGAGTACTAATGATTTGATAAGTTTGTTGATAGGAATAACTCTTAAGCAATGAAAGGGTAGTATCTCTTAACTTAGATTTATGGTATAAATACAAAATAAGTCAAGTGTCCTAAGCTTTAAAACGCTGGATACATCCACATGACATTTTCAATAAATATATGTCTAATGAGCTTTTACGAAAACTATACGTCCTAGACATATAATTTGAGAATACGTTTTGAATTAACAAATGTCCTTAAGCAACTTCAGACTTATTTTCTATTTGGAATTTTATTAAGTTTGATAATTTTTTAATGTTTTGAATGTCTATGATAGATAAAATAACTGTTTGTCTATGTTGTTATCCATCTTGTTTTCTAACGTTTAAATTCAAATGAGCATTTAATGAAAAGTAACAAGTATGATGAAAATAAGTAGACTTCCAAATCAAAGGACCATTTATCTTTAAATTTTATCATCAAAGAAAAGATTGAAGTAGGACTTTTCAGAAGAATAGTTGACTTGCCAAAACTCAAAAAACAAAAAGAGAAAAAGACAAAAGACAAGTATATTTTCTCTCCTCTAATAGAAGATGAATTCCTACAACAATAAAGCGTAAAGTAGAGTCATGCATATAATGCACCTTAAAGTGAGAAGAAGGAAGAAAAACGTTGTATCAGAAGAACATTTCTTTTCAAGCCTATATAAAGACCAAAATGTATGAAAATAACAGTGGGAGAAACTTTGAACATACTTTGTCTTGAAAACGCTTAAACATTTAATCTTCTATATCTCTTCTTGAGATCCTGCACTGAAATTATTTTGTACCCTTAGCTCTACTAAGTTGTAATCTTGTGTTAGAACTTTCATATCCTCATTGTGTGGATTATTTTGTATCTTATAAAGATTTAAGAAGGTCAAGAGTGACTTAGTGTACAAGAACACTTGAGAGAACTTAATCAAGTGATTAAGTATTGTAGCAAAAAATGGTAGTTAAAAAAATATTTAGGTTAGGAAGTCAAAAGTTGTGTATTCATTAATCATGTTATAAACAAGTTTTTTGTTTAGTGAAACCCCTCAGGTTGAGGGAGAATTAGAAGTAATTCAAGAGTTAAAGTGAATCAATATAAAAAGTTTTTTGACGTTGTGTCTATCTTCCATAGTTTATACATTTGTATTTGCAAAATTGTTTTCCATTCATTTCGTACATTTTTTCTAAAAGATTTACGAAAGCTTGTGAAAATCACACATACACTATGTAATTACCCTCTTCTAGAGTGTTTTATAACCTTCATATGAAATTGGGTAGGATCATCCTAGGGGATGATGCATTTGGGAATGGTATTCTGATAGGCATAAAAGGCCTAACTGGAGATAGCCAAAGTGCAAGCATTGGTTGTACAACCATGAAGTTTGTTTCTTGCATGAGATGTTAACAAAGACAAAATTAGTATTATTGGTTGTACATAGTGATATGAAACAGTTGACATAAATGGTCACTCACAATTAGTGGTGAAAGAGTTGTTTATTCAAGTGTTTGCACTATTACAGGTTGTACATCATCTCTATTTTTACCCTTAATTGGAGGTTATTTAGTGGATGGTGCAGATTAAGAATAGACAATCTCATCCTAAACATAAGTTAAAACCAATATAAGAATAAGTGTCTTAGGTGCAATATAACAACATGTGTAAACAATAATATCAATTTTAAAAATTTGTTACTTCATTTTCAACTATTGTAATCTTAAAACCTCAAGTATAGGTGTTGGTTTTCATTTTTTGGGTTTTAGTGGAACCCCCATTTGTACATCCCCTACAATTAATATTAAGAAGACCACATTTTGTGCAAGTAACTTCTTTGTATGATCTTTCAGTATGTTGTTACTAACTTGGCCCTTATTTTGATCCTTTCTTCTAGCTTTTTTAGATCACCCAAGTCTTCATTTAATTGGTGATGGTGTTGGCTTCTAATAGTTAGTTTTTTTCCCAATATTGTTGGCTCCTTGTTGGGTGTATGTAGTACTCATATGTTGCGCTATAGGAACCAATTGTTAGCATACAATCACTATAGTATTTTAGTTTATGGGTATTAAATCTAATGGCAACAATGCATATTTATAAGGCAAACATATTTGCACACACAAAATACAGTCAATGTCATATTCCATCAATACAAAATTCACAAATATTCTACATGGTTAGTCTTCATATACATGTTAGTTGTCACATCCTATATGTACAACATTACTTAAAAAAATCCACATCCAATTTTTTTTGGTCAAAACGAACTTTAAATTTGTTGTCTTCTAAATCACCGACCCAATGTGCAATCCACTTGTTGCTTTCAACTTTTGTTTCCAATCTCAATTGTAGTATGGGTATCAAAGGTCTCATTCTTGCAATCATCTTATAATTAGTAATGCTCATTTTTTGCATCACAAAACTCCTCATATCTTTACATAAATTCATAATTGGCTTACTTTTAAATTTTAGGATCTTTGCATTGAAAGTGTCACAATTGTTGTTGATGATATTGTAACATTTAGAATTTTCTATAAAATATGTTTTTGTCCACTATTCCTGAACTTATTTATTCAAATAAGCCTAGGCTTTTTCATTCTTCCTTTTAATAGCTTCCATATGCACATGGAATTCTACAATAGTTGATGTCTTGATGACCATGCACACCGTCAAACTAAGCCTCTTAGTTCCTTATTTTTTCATTACATAAAAAAAGTTGCGCCATGAATGCATGACACAAATTTTGTGTGAAACACCAAGCATGACCTCCTATGTAATAGAAACCAATCCTTGGACAATAAAATACAATTCATTGATCACATGAAGCAAAATAACTTACTAACAACCATGTTCCTAAATATTACAACTTAATGTCATTTTAGTCCTTCAATAATATAATTCACAAATAATTTAGTCAATGAAAATATACATATTTGAAATTGTATTTTTAAAGCAATTTACCTTTTGAATGTTTGACATGAAATTCTTGTTTGTAGTCTTCAAGATCTTCATGTAATAGAGTAAAAAACCACCTCCAATTGTCTTTGTCTTCAACATCCATAAATACAAATGCAATAACAAAGATTACATTGTTGGCATCTTGTTAAAAAAAATAAATTAGTTGACCATTGTAGTAGCCTTTAAAAAGATACCCATTAAGACCAATAAATGTTTTTGCAACCAGCCTTAAATTCTCTCTTGCATGCATCAAGACATACATACATTCTTTGAAATTGGTTCTTGTTATATGGGAATGCAATTGATAAAAAATTTTAATCTTTCATTACTTCTCATAAGCTCATGAGCATAGTCTCATATCTTAGTATACTGTTGTTTAATACTACTTTGAACCATCGTCCTAGCTTCTCTCACAACCCTAAACATCTTTCTTTCATTTATGTGTACACCGTAGTCTACTTTCATGTGTTCATGTGCACCATAAATTTAAAAACACAAAAACAAGCATATGTATTTACCAAAACATAACAACACAAACTTAAAAAATAACAATAGCCTCATTACAAACCCTAAACCCAATCAATCAACACAAGCACATTTGTTTACCAACCAATAGAGTGCACCCACAATAAAACATAAAGATATCAATACATGCCCTAAACCCTAACTTAGTTTTCAAAATCCTAAACCTACATTATTTTTACCCCCAAAGATGTATTTGACAAAAATAAGAGTTCACTCAAAATAAACAAAATTATTCATACCCCAATAATTTTGAAACTAAAAGTAGTGAATCAAAGTTTATTTCAAGCTTTACCTTTTGATGAAGTGCAACATAGAAAATTGTTGCCTTCATCTTCAAATACTAAGATGAAAAAGCTCCATTATAGTGGCTATGGTGCCATCAGAGTTTATCTCTCTCACTCAAAGAAAGCAAGAAGATGAAACAACAAAGGACTTGGTCATTGGTGAAAAAAGATAACAAATGAGACTTGTTTGTGTTACCCTAGTAAAAAGCCAAACTTACTTATGAAAATTTAGTGTTGTCAAATAAGCAACATAAATGACACTCTTTTCCATGACATTTGAATCCAAAGGTGTCACATACGCACAAATGTCAGGAATAATGGAGGAAAGTTGATGACATGACTAATATGTCACACTTTTTACATATTTGAGAGCTAAATTTGAATTTTTCATCTTTCATGAATCAATTTATTGATGTCTCACACTTTTAAGGACTAAAATGGGTATTTATCCTTTTTTTTATTTCATTTAATTTTTCTACACTCCTAATACATTTAAATTTATTAAAACTCATGAAAATTTTTTAAAATATTATTTCTATAATAAGTTTTATAACTAAAAAAAGAAAGATAAATAAGTATGAAATGCAATAAATGATATGATGAAATGAAAGTGTTAGTGTATAAAATGTTGTATAATTAAGTTTAATACATCAATAGGTTTCTAAATTTTTGAAAATTTTTAATTAAGGTATTAAGTTAAAAAAAATATAATTGGACTCTTGATTTTTTTTAACAATTTATGAAATGAGATCCTTATAATTAGTTATTTATGATGGTTAGAAATTGTAAAAAAAAAATAACAAATTGGGACAGTTTTTGAGAATTTGAAGTTGAAAAAATTTATTTTCATGTTTGGTTACTTTTTAAAAAATAACATTCTTAAGAAAAAAAATATTTCTTGAGAATGCCTTTTAGTTATATTTCCTACAAAATTGTTCTCATGAAAAAGAAGAAGAATTTAATTTTCTCAAGTTAAAAAATAAAAGATTCACTATAATAAAAATAACATATTACTCTTTTATTATATCATTTAATAGAATAAATTATTAAAATTTTGATAAAAAAATATTTCAATTATTAAAAAATAAAACTAACTGAAATATCTTGTCAAGCATAGTTTTATTCTATTTCCAAGAAACATATATAAATATTTCAAGAAATGTTTATGACTAACTAAACAAATTACAATCATTCCTAAAAATCATAATTTTTAAAATTTTTAATTTTTAAAAATCAATAGTTTCAAACATTAAAAAAAAATTGATCTTGAACTAATCAACTCATAATAATCAAATATTTAGTCATTACATTAAGACTCAACCTAATAATCTACAACTCACAAAGCACAAAGTCTACCAAATTCCTTTTAAATTATTTGACCCAACAAGTAATCAAATTACAATCATTATGCATTACTGATTAAATACCAACCCAATTTAATTATAAGATGATATATGAACTTCAAGTGCTTTAAGGAAAGGATAAAACTTAAGTATAATATCAGGAAAAAAAATTCATATTATTATCCAATTATAATTAAGATTTTACTTTAATAACCCATAAAATAAAAATTAACATCCTTTCAAAAAAAAAAACTAACATTAATTTTCTATATGTTTAAGAGAAAAGAAAACAATAAAAGATAGAGACTTAATTACACTTTTGGTCTCTCAAATATTGCAATTATATAATTTTAATCTCTTAAGTTTCAATTATATTAAATGAATCCTTCAAATATTGTAAATGTGCAATTTTAATTCCTCATATTATAATCATGCAATATAATTTTTCAACTATTGCAATTGTGTAATTTTAATCGCTCAAATATCACAATTGTGTAATTTTATTTCCCACAAAATTAATTTTAAATTCACAATTATAAAATTTGAAAAATTAAAATTACATAATTATAATATCTTAAAAATTAAAATTATACAATTATAATATCTAAAATATTGAAGTCACACAATTGAGATATTAAAAAAATTACACATTTATGATACCTGAAAGTTTCAATTAGCATAATTGAAACTCAAGATACTAAAATTGCACAAGTTCAATACTTAAGAGACCAAAAATATAATTAAATAAAAGATTGAAAAAATTGAAATCTAAAATAAAGAGAAAATGAGAAAAAGGAAAAATGTGAATCTTTATTTCTAAAAGACATTTTTGTTTTCTTTTTATTTTCTCTTCAACAAATATAAAAACATTGTTGTTAGTGTTTTCTCTTCTTCATTTTCTTTTCACTCTTCTAAATAAACCATAAAGGTTTGACTGAAGAACAGGAAAAATATACAGTATTTTCTTTTCAACTCTAACAAAGTGAAATAGCAACAACGCCAAAGAGCCAGTAAATAGAGTCCAAATTTGCAGGGATATGCTGCAGTCTATACATTTTAGTTCTCCTTATTGCATTTGAAAACTTCAGCAGACATCAAAAGACTCACTTGAGTTTAATTCACATTGTGCTACTGCTATGTCAAAACATTCTAAATGGAAAACCAAAGCATGTCCCAAGGACTTGGGCTAAGATTTTGTGGCACGGATGTGAACATCTTTGGAGCAATCGGTGGCTACTAAGAATACAAACAGGTCCATGCTTCATGAAGAAACTCCATATGGAAGAAGTGCAGCAGCCACAATTCGACCTTCTTCATTCAGTATGTTGTAAGTTGATGCTGCATTTCTCTAAGTAAATAATAAAAATAATTTAATTAGAAAACTATTGGCAGTAATTAGGCATAACTAGGGTAATTTCTAATCGGATGGCAGTATAAAAACTTTTTAGACAAAAAGTACATCATATTAAACTCTAATAAAAATAATAAATAAATCATGTGACATTCAAAATTCAAAGAGCAGTTAAACTAGTAATTTTGGTTGGCTTCTTTCTTACACCATTTGGAATTATCTGTATGAGAATAATGGTATAGATCAGTCTTCAGATATTATTACCATACATTTAAATCATTATTCAATAATTAAACATAATTGCAAATTAACCGTTATTATACATTAATTGAATAACATAAGATGGAAATTCCAAAAGATTTTCTCCATGTAAAAATCCAACCTTGCCAACATATATTTGCTAGGACTTACTTCTGATCCATAAGTTATTATAAACTTTTTACACAATTATTGAGTTATTATTAATTCCTCACTTAGGGGGATAAAACTTTGTTGTTGTAGTATTGAGTTATTAACTGCCATATTACTAAAATAGTGTCAAATAATTGTTGGCACAGTCAAATTCTTCCAATTATATGACAACATATTATTGAGTGGTGCTGTAAAATAGTTTTACAGTAAACAAACAACAAAAGCCTTACCCTACTAGGTGAAGCTGGTTTCATGAATCACATGAAGCCATTTGGTTAAGAACCAAATCCTCAAAGATATTATTCACCATGAGATTCCTAAAAAACATTATTCACCAGTATTCATATTCACCATGAGATTCCTTAAAGACATTATTTACCATTATTTATGCGTGAATTCTCCTATCATCCATTTTGTACTTAAATTTTCTCACTATTTGTCATTACCTTTTAAAGACATGGTTTGTCTAGTACCATCTTAACTTAAACCCAAACATAAGGAAGAAAGTCAAAAAGTGAACAAATCAAGAGAATGAATTTTGTTGATGGAACAAGTAGAACAGAACTCTGAACAAATCAACAGAATTTTGTTCATCAGATGATCAAGAATTGAAGACGGATATGCTGACATAACTCATAAAACCATGCTAACTTGCTTCTTGTACCGTAGTATGTGTCCCAAAGCATTTTCTACTACAGTTATTAGCATTGATTTGGCATTAAAGTTTGAACTATGCACATATAATTTTTTCAATAAAATATCCATAAATACCTATTTTTAAAATGTGCTCATTATGTTTGCAAGCTCTGAAGAGAATGAGAAGGGATAAACATAATAGCATCGAATCAGAAGGTTAGGAACAATAAGCAGCACTCCATTGTTTGGAAATAAAGTCAAAAGTCCAACATAGCCCTCATGTATTATGTTCCAACAAACAAGGAAACAGACAAAAGGAATCACTGAAAAATTGATAATGAAAAAGTAAAATAAGAAAGGCACACACTTATCCAAACACGCCTCCCCTTCCCCAGCCCTACAAAAAGGAAACCTAAAAAAAATTAGGTGAGAAGAATTTTTGGATTTATGGGAAGAAAGATTGCCTCATGTCCCCTCCATATTATCATATCCGTTTCCCTTCAAAATCTTAAGGGACAAGTTTAATTGTTCCCATCTCCCCTTTGTACCCACAACCTAAGGATCTATCTGCTAGTTTACCTAAATTACTTAATAAAACATAAAAATGAGTACCAACAATGTAAAGATGAACTAATGAAGTCAAGCAAATATCTCATGAATTAAATCAACCATATATACCGAGTCAACAGCTTCTAACTTAATGCCAGTAGACCGAATAAACCGTCTAAGTTCAGGATCTACATGTTGAGTGTTCCTTCCACAGCCAAGAATCAAAATCTCTGGCAAATAATTCTTTCAAGTGTCAGTTAATATAGATCAAAGGAATTTTAGGTAATCATAGCATTCAATTAATAATATAATAAGAAAAGGCGATGTCTTGCAATTAACTCAAAGTAATTAGCTATATCCGGAACAATATATCAAAGATAAATAGAGAGAAACAGATATAGAACAGTACAAAAGAGAATTAGACAAATTCACAAGGTGAAATGATATTACTTCAAATAATTTACATTAATTGTGAGGGAGATATGTATCCACTTTAAGGTCCTAACTTAATACTTAAGAAACTACAATTGCATGTATAGGGGCCACCGGTTTTCAGTATATCAACCACTTCCAGAGTGAATTAAAAAGTAAATCATGAATTCAGTAACTTTTCATCCAAGGAATAAAAGATCATGAAGCACCCTGCCTAATCTTGAATAGCAAATATAAAAGGAATAGTAGAACTGCACCAAAAAATGGGGAAAACAGAAAGCTAAGCAAAAACAAAAGAATGTCAAAACTAGAAAATTCACCTGGAATGGGGCGAACAATTTGGAAGAGAGACAAGCTGCAACAAGGAACAAGATGACAATAAATAAGATATTAAAGTGAGACAAATTAATGCATATTTCCCCTAAAACAACTGCAGAGATGGAACTAGAATATTATAATGCATTCACTTCATGTTTCTGTGCCTGTTTCATATCATAACTATCACACATATGATGCACACATCCTTTATATTCATGGGGAAAATTAATCAGATAAGTCATTGCCAATTGAGGATATCATCTATTTCTCATACTCTCAATTCTAAGGATATAGAAAATAAATATTGAAGAAGGATAATGAATGCATTATAAGTACTCTCCCTCCACTAAGGAATTTAAGTATTTAACACAATTTAGAGAGTGGCAGTAGTAATCAAAAGATCAGAGAAAAGGAACTTATGAGAGAAAAGCAAGTAGAACAAGTGTGTGAATAAAGTCTCCTCGAAAACAGAGTAGATAAAGAACCACAGAGAATCAGAAGTGTAAGTAGCTCATGTGGAAGCCACCATTTGTTAATGTGCTCACATGCCAAAACATGAGAGCATGTCATGTCATGCCACTAGGTGTTAAATAGATTTTGGCACAAGTGCTTGCCTGCCAAGTTCTCTATTCATTCCTGATTCTGGCAATTGTATCTCAAGCTAATCTATGTGCATGCTAATTTTGTCATTGGTGTTTTCTTGGTTCTCAAGTTCAGATCAGAAAGTTGTTTTCAGCCTCATTTATACGTGTTCCACACAACTTCTATTTTTTGGCTGATAGCTATTGCTGATTTGGTGGTTTTGGTTTCTTACTTTCTTTGTACACATAAGTATTTCACAGTTCTTTCTTTGATTAGGAGTGGTGTTCTGGGGGAAGCTCACATTATTTTCCTCTAAGGTGTAGCAACTAGCAAGGTCACAGGCTTTATTACAATAATAGATTGCCAGATGCCTAAGTTCTTAGACGGGTTGGCTTTGGGTTTATAATCTCTGATCTGTAGTTTCTTTATTTTCAGCTGATAGGTAATGTTAAGGGTGTACAAAAGTACTCAAATATTATTATGAATTTAATGTAAGTTCAATTTTTTTTTTTCTGTTTTTCTTCAATCTTCAAAAGTTTCATTTTACAGAAACCTTGAACTTGGATTACTAAGGCAGCACAGCGACCACTCCATTCTTTCTTCAACTTCAGATATAAAGGATCAAAACAAACACTTAAGACACAAATAAAAAAATTACAATATTTTCATTCATGATAGGAATTGAGGGAATTGAGAAGTTAAAAGGATCAGGACAATGCAAAAATTCTTATTTACTTAAAAACGTTACTAACAAAGAATAGGGAGAAGAAACAAGTGGCATAGAATAAACAAACCTATCAGCAGTGATCTCTGAAAACTTAGTAGGTTTCCAAGACATGAGCAAATTTCCAACACAAAGCAAGCTTCCTTCATATTCAACCCCATTTACTGTAAACCCTGTATCATTATACCTAAAAAAATTGAAATAAAAAATTTGCAACCATGTTAAGTCCCTTCAGAAATTATATGCTATACATGATGTTATGTTAGATATTAATAATTATCCCCATTGTAGAAAGCCCATTTCACATTCAACTCTACTACATGAACCCCATAATAATAAAAAAAAGGAATATAAAACACCCCATCTTTTCATAATGAACAGAAAAACCAAAAAAAGTAGAAAGCATCAAAGAAACTGCAGCTAAGTAAGTTCTTGCATCAAATATTTGCTATCATATAATATCATGATGTTAATTAAGACTATTCTAAAAAACTCATTTCCCATTCATCTCTCTTCCTGCAACCCCATATGGAAAAAATTAAAATTTAAAACACCCCACTTTCCAGAATGAAAAGAAAAACCCAAAAAAGCAGAAAGGGACCGAGAAATTGCAACCAAGTAAACTCCCTACATTAAATTTTTGCTATAACATAACATATCATGATGCTATTATTTAAGACTATTCTAGAAAACCCATTTCACATTCAACTCTCTTCCCTGAATCCCATATTAAAAAATTAAAATTTAGAAGTGCAGAATGAAAAAAAAAAAACATGGGTGGGTACCCTTGAAATCGGAGCTGGTCTTCAGGGAGTTGATCGATGAGGTTGATCTGATCGTACAAAGAAAAAGCGCGTCGAAGAGAGGGTAAGGCATTGACATGAGCATGGTTGTATGGTTTCAACGGTTCTTTGCGGAGAGTGCGTAAAAGAGTTGGAAGTGCTGACACTGCTCTTTGCCTAACCGCCATGTCTCCTCTGTCTTGCTCTAGCTTTCCAACACCCAACTCAATTCGCCTCTTCCTTCTCCCCTTCCTTCGCATATTTTCATTTTTATTAATTGTTTAATTAAATAATCGCGTAAATAACTTTTGTTCTGTATAGAACAAGGAGTTTTTTACTTTAATTTTTAAAAGTTTTTTTTTAATTTTACTTTTTTAAATATTTTTTAACATTGTTAAAACTTGTCTTATTAAATGAGATTATCATACAATTTAATTGAAAATGTTATTTTCAGAACATCAGAAAAACACTATTGAGTTGAAGGAAATTTGAAATAGTAATTTCTTTTTTATTTGATAAATTTTTTTAACTTGATTAATACTTTTCTATAATAAAAAATTAATATTGACTACCTCTATTTTATTATTTACTTTTACTTTAGATATCCATATTTAATAATGATGTTTTATTTATATAAGAACTTATTTCTTTGATTATTTTATAAATGTTTGAGATATTTAAAATTAATTTATTTTTAAAATTCTTATATTTTAAATTATTTAAAATATATTTTATTATGAATTATTATTATAACAAAAGATATTATATTTTATTATAAATTATAATTAATTTTATGGTTAAGTATTAATTATAAAATAATTACCTATAATTTTTTTAATAAATCATCATAATTTCACAATAGCAAAATTAAAATAAAAAATTAAAATAAAATATCTTATTTTATAAAAATTAAAATATTATTTAAATCTTAAATAACCTAAATTTTTCTCTCCTTGTGATTTAATTTTTTTATTGACCAGAGCTATCATTTGCACAAGTCAATTCTATTCTAGTATATTAAAATTATACTGAAGGATAAAGCTTTTCTTTGTAAAGTATTTAATATAATAAGAAATTTAGAAATTACAGTCACTAATAAAATGGTGTTTTATCAACTAAAATATTTTTTTATATATTTTTTAATTTATTTTATTTTTACTTTCTAAATATTTATATTAAATTAAGTTGTTTTTTCTATTAATTAATTGATTTTTTATATTAATTTGGTGGCATGTGATAAATCACAAAAAAAATTATATCTATAATATTTTTTTGGCACAAGCACCAGTTAAATTAAAATAATCTTTAGTCAGTGATAAAGGTTAATAACTTAATATCATCATTAAAAAAAAAAAACAGGGTCAACTTAGGCAAACCAAATTTTTAAGACTTTAAAGTAAAATTAAATTAAATTAAAAAAAAAATAAGATAAGAAGAAAAAAAAATCGTATTTTAGCATAATTTAGGAGACAAAACAAAGTTGATGTTAAATGGGCTCGGAACTGGCCCATTTTAGAAGCAAACTAGCTAAAATTGCATTGAGGAAAAACAACAAAATAAGTGAACTGAACTGAACAAGGAAGCACAACGATAACGTTAAATGGCTTATTGTTGTTGTTCCCGTTTTTTGCAATTACAAAGCTGGCGGCTAATGTTACGATTCTCACCCTTTCTCACCACTCTCCCTCCTTCTTCCCTCTCTTTCTCCTCCAACTGCCACGTGTCCTCTTCTGCTCAATTAACACTACACCAACACCACCACCAACAACAACAACCCCTTCCGCGAAGCTCACAACTAGTGGCATTGGAATATGCTGACCTCAATCTCTCCAACAACTTGGTAATCTTTTTATATTATTATTCCCCACTACATAACTTTAAATATTAATGCATAATTTCATTTTGGAAGAGTTATTATCATATAAGAAAATAGTTTATGCTCTATCCTTCAATTTCATACCTATTTAAAAGTTTTTTTTATACTAACATTGTTAAAGTCTTTGATAATGATAGTACATAGAAATTAAAATATTTTTATATTACGAGTATGTGCATGTGCATGTGTATGTGTATGTGTAGGTGTTAGTATTTCATTTTTGGATTTCCGGATTTTTTTTTTTTATTTAACCATGTTATGTTGTATATCCAATTTCAGGATCTGGGTCACGTCAGGATAAGGCAACATGTTAACCCCCTAAGCTCTTCTTTCTCTGTAATGTGTTCCTCTATAAATTCAATTTCTCCGTTCCATTATATTAGTCTATGTTCATGTTTGTATTATTGGTCTGTGCTTAATTTTCATCATTAGTTATGTTAGATATTATATATGGATGAAATGTTATTTTGGTCTCTATGCTCATGATGTTGGTTTTCAATTTGGTCTATGTTTGTCCACGTCTATTCAAGTTGTTATACAGTGAGGTATAGGAACTAAGATATTAATTAAAGGATAAAAGTTAGATGCAGTTTCAAGGTGCTTTAAGTACCATTCTCTAATCAGAATTGGAGTTTCACCTCGGTGATCTGTGTAATTAAGGTTTTCATTAAATGTCAATGCTGATTATTGAGGTGAAATTCCAATTCTGATTGGAAAACAACACCAAAAGTATCTAAGAAAGTGCATCTAAGTTTTGTTGTCAATTAAGATGTGCTAACAATGTAAGGGTTTTTCAAGAGTTATATTTATCCAATCATGGATTGCCTTGTACATTAAGAATTGCAAGAGTCATATCTATGGTCTATGGTGATTTCTATTTAGTTGATAGTTTAAACCTCTTTACACAACAGTGTATCAAAATTAAACTCATGAAATATTGATGTGAAGAATCAGAGGCAGATACAGACACTAGACATAAGTAGCTTCTGCAGCATGGGGTTAGGCTATTGGTTCAATGAATCAATTTGCTGTGCATTGAAGGAGTTTTTTGCTTTCTGCTAATGTGATTCTTTTTCTTGGTAGGTTCCTGCTCAAGTACGAGACTGGAACCAGGTCTTTGCGGACCCAACATTGCCACTCATGGTGGACATTGGATGTGGTAACCTGAATTTCAATGATAATTTTATTTGATGCATTCTGTCTGTTATGGACGGGCCCAGATTATGTATATGGAAGTTGACAATGATAAAATTTGTTTCTTACAAAATAAAATACTGATGTTGGAGTTGACCCTTTTAATTTATTGAACCAGAATATCTTGTTGAAACGGATATACCAATTATTTTCATTATTTTTTTTTTTACATCAAAATGCTATTAATGAGTATCACGAGGACTGAGATTGATATTTTCACTACCTGAGAAACCTATAAATGCACTTACTTGATCCAGCATATCTGATGTTGTAACAACACCAGGCAGTGGCAGGTTTCTAATGTGGATGGCCAGAAGAACTCCTAAAGAGAGAAATTTTTTGGGATTGGAAATACGGCAAAGGGTATGCACTTTTGGTTTCAAATGTCCTTTATAATTGCTTCCTTTCAATGATTCTTGACTTCTTATCTGTTGTGGCACATTAAGCTTTGTATATAGGGGATATCTTGTATTATAATGTTATACTTCCTTGTGCAGATAGTCAAGCGTGCTGAGTCATGGGCAAATGATCTGGCTCTTGATAACATGTACTATCCTAAAACTATATATAGATGGTGGAGTAAAATACATACATGCTTATTTTATTCAATGCTGGAATAGTGACAGTTGTTACACTAAAATGCAGACATTTCTTGTTTGCAAATGCGACAATTTCTTTCAAACAGCTGGTAGAATCATATCCTGGGCCTTTGGTCTTAGTTTCAATTTTGGTGAGTTTATCTCCTTGAACTAGGAATCCTAAGGCATACTTTTGGTATCTGTCTTCAACAGATTCGCATCTTATCATCTACATTATTTATTTTTTTAGTACTAGGCTGGTAGGCCCCATTGAGAAATGTAATGAATCCTCTCTAGGCTCTTATGGAGCACTGCAAGGCAAGAAAGGGTGCCACTGAGCTAAAGGCTTGTTGGCTATATTTTTATTACTTAAGGGTTTTACATCAAAAGGCTTTTATTTCTGGTTAAATGATTTCATCCTTCACATGCAGTGTCCAGACCCACATTTCAAGAAAAGACATCATAAAAGAAGAGTTCTGCAGAAGCCTTTGGTTGGGGCTATAGTAGATAATTTAATGCCTGGAGGACAGGTATAATTTCTAGACACTTGTATATTTTTAATCAAAATTCTAAATGTCTTGTATGTTCATCTAGTGTGTTGGTAAATATTCTCCTCTGAGATTTCCTTCTTATACTGTCTTATTTGAATTTGTATGAATTAGAAGTTTCTAGTATTGATTGTATAAGAGCCTTTCTCCATATCCTATCCCTCTTCCCTCTTCCCTCTTCCTCTTCCAAGAAAATAAAGACTGAAGTGGTGCAATGCTATGAGCATTTCTATAGTTGTTGATACCTGAGATATGTTACTCTAATGATTTTTGAAGGAACTAATAACGAAGGAGGAAAAAAAAGCTTCGGGTTTTGAGAAAGATAAATATGAGTGTATACTTGAGACATTGGTCGACTTGTGATTATATAATAATTGACTCTTCCAGTTTGAAGACGATTATCAGCATTCAGCAATATGCTTGAGATTTTTCCATTGTGCTTTATCCTTTATGGGGTAATAATGCATGGAATAAGATTTCCAACCTCTGGTAACATTGAAAGATCATTCATCATTCATTATGTCAATGCAAATGTAACCCTGTACACAACTTGCAAACAAAAGCATTGAGAAAAACCAAAATGAGGTTAGGGATTGAGGAGTTTAGTAGTATGCTCAGAGTCAAAACTAAACAAAGTATTTCTTTTTTCATTGATGATGGGAAGTGTGACCAGTCTTTTGACTTTGATCTCCGCAGTAGCTTGGTAAGTGACTAACACAATGTTGTTCATTCCTTCCTGCTTGCTAGAGATGAGTTAAACTATTACTTTGGCATGTGGGGATTGTAGGGAATGAGCAAATAAAATTGCAAAACTTTCTGTTGGAAATATGTCCTTTGCTCCTGTGCAATATGACTTTTAGTATCCCAATGTTCCTTCTTAGGTTGCTTCATCATCCCTTGGAGACCAAACTAATACTTAACTAATCTCTTCCAACTATCTTTTCTAATTCACATATCAAGGTTTATGCTTTATAAATAATCACTATCTTCAAATACACTCAATGCAAGAGATCTCTAGGAAATGTGCACGGAAAGCATCCAAGGGCATCTTAAATGCATGTACTAGAACAGGTGACAAGACAAATGTCAGACTTCCATTTCCGCTAATCACTTTTCATTGTGACTAAGATGTGCCACAATATACAAGTCTTAGTATTAGAGATAGCTTACAATGCCATTATGAAAGTACCAGTATCATAAATAATTTTTTCTTTAAATTTCCAAAACAAAATTCTTTGGTTACAGTAGGAGATCTTGGGAGGTGATAGGGGAATAAGAGAGTTGAAGGAGGGCAAAAACTCACATGACAAGTCCTTGTGGGATTTGAACACATCCTGCAGAACCTCACACCTAATAGCAAGTCCTTGTGAGATAATGCTGTAGGATCTGCTCTAGGATTTCATGCCTAAGCTTCTCATTCCATATTTTCGGGGTCCCTTGTTGAATATTTTAGTGAACATGAGTAAGTCTCTTCCCCTATTTCTCCCTGATCCCTCCTTACCTCCACTCCTCTCATGTTTTTGTATTGTTTCTGGATAATCTTTGTCATAGAGATTGTTGAATTAATTTGTTGACTAAGACTGTCATATAATACAATATTTGCTGAAATTTATGACTCAATTTCTGTCTTTCTAGTAAATAGATTTTGCATGGATCATATTTAATGTCTTCATTTTATGTAGTGTAAGTTTTAGGAAACTTCCGACAATGTTGAGCCTCTTTATTTCATTTTGTCATTAGTTCATATTTTTGGTTCTTACTAATATTTGTAGCTATTTCTGGAACTTTTTTCTGAAATTCACGTTTATTATTGTGTAATGATAGGTATTCATACAGTCTGATGTTCTTGAAATGGCACTTGACATGAGAAATCAGTTTGATCAAGTTGAAGCATTGAAACACATTGATGTTTCGAACCCGGCTATGTTGTGTGACAGTGAAGGGTGGTTGTTAAGCAACCCCATGGGAATAAGGACTGAGAGAGAGATTCATGCAGAACTGGAAGGTGCAAAAATGTATAGAAGATTGTACCAGAAACAGATTTGAGTTCTCAAGCTTTACTAGTTTACTGATTTGTTCTCCCACTGTAAAGCACAAAGGGAACCTTGTCCATGTCAGACTTAAATGGAATGGAACACTCATATCAGACACACTGCACGCCACATGACACTTCAAATCCTAACAAGATGCTTGTCATTTTATTGTGTCTTCTGGGTCCATGTTCTTTATATGTTCAACCACAGTTAAAAAGCACACATGTTACTAGAATGCTTACCAATATTTTCTCTTTTTTCTGGCGGGTTGTGTTTTGGCCTGAGAAGTATTGTGATGTGTACTACCCCATGAAGTTCTCATGTTGCAAATATCATACCTAATTGGTTAAGGTTTGTGTATTTATTCATTTTTATAATGTCTTAGTAGTATAATTGAAAAAGTAATTTTATGATTTATTTTTTTAAAATGTCTCGGTATGTTTTTGATTTATTTCCTTATTTGATTGAGGTTATTTTATTATATTAGTGGACTTGGATTTGTGCTAGTAGTATCACACTGAAACTTAATTCTTAACATATCAACACTTGTTAGAGCAACTGACAAAGAACATAATTTCCCTTGGATGGATTTAAATATTGTGAATGAAAAAATTAGACACTGAGAAACTTATTCCTTAAATATATTCACTCAGCTTTACTTGGATTATTCAAGATTTAATGGAATTTTCCGATACCAAAGGTCTAAGGTAAGCATAGTAGGTAAGGTTCATTGAGGAAAGCTAAGTGCCTTCCCTGTGACTAATCCCTCTCGGATTATTTGAAACCAACTCAAATTAATGTTCTGCACTTTCTGACTGATAGCTTCTTCAAAAATAATTAAATTAGTTTTCTAGTATAGTGGGTAAACAATTTACTTAGTAACAATTCTTTTATTTGGTTATTTTTGTGGGAAAAACAAAATTTTACAAGTACATTTTTTATGTGCATTAAAATTTTATTTCAATAAAAATATATAAGTTATAATTATTGAAGATTATTGATAATTTTATTTTGATTATGAGAATGTTAGAAATATATTTTCTTGTTTGTTAACTATGGTATTGGTAAGAAATATCTACTATTAATAACAGTGACAAATTTTCATTAGAAATTATAAATGTACATAAGATAAGTATTATCTTTTCAATATAGTTTATTTTATATTTAAGATCATAATTCAAACTTTAAATCATTTTATTATTTATGTCAACTAATGTTAGTATAGAAACACATTTTTTGACTCACTGTTTTGAATACAAATTTTTATTAGTTAAAATTTATTAAAAATTATAAATTTTCATGAATTTCACATCTTATTAGTGAATATCTCTACTAATTTTATAATTTTTAATAAATTTTAACTAATAAAAAAAATATGTAAAAAAAGTTTGTTAGTAAATGTCACTACTTTGTGTCCTCATCATTTACGTATTTCTTTATGAACTTAGACTCCTCATAATAAATTACTTGACAACTTTTTTTATTTTTTTTAATCATGGTATTGGAAGAAAAATTTTACCGTAAAAAATAATGGTGAATTTTCATCAGAGTCCATGAGCATACACATGGTAAGTATTTCCCATCCAATATAATTTATTCCATATTCAATAACTAAAATTCAAATCTTATACTATTTAATTATGAGACATAAGTCGTTACCACTTATGTTAATTAGTGTTAATATATTTAAATATTATCATAGTTGACAATCAAACCAACAAATTTTAAATATACTCTTTTTGAAAAAAAAAATTAAAGTAAAATAAAAAATATAATCAAATTCATACTAACCAATAAAATTGTTTAAAAAAATCTATTTTAAATGGTTGGACAGTGTACGTCAAATGTTATAAATCTCCTAATATCTTAGATTAATAGAGTTTGCTTCTTTACGTAAGTCATTTATCCTCTTTTCTTGAAAAAAAATTAGCAAATAGTAACTTTTAATTTTTAAATTAAGATTTATTAACAATTACTAAAATTTAATGTACGTAATTGCATACCTAACGTTACACACCACATTGACGCATCCAAAAGAAAACGACAACGCATTCTACAAACCAGAGTTGGTATTTAGGTGTCTCCAAACACTTATTTTTACATTATTCTGTGTTACTTTATTCATGATCAACAAAAAAATATATAACTGGTAAGTAACCCCGTAATGTATAGATGTATTTATAAAATATAAAAAATAAATTAAAAATGTTATGCGAAATTAATTTTTTTGATAAATTTTTTTTTTAATGATAATAAATATAATATATATATAATTTAAAAAATATTTGAAATAATAAAAAAATATTTTAATTATAATCTATAAATATTCTATTATATTTAATGTTGACCGAAGAATTTCAAATATTAATTAATGAAATTTTGGAATAAAAATCTCCTTTATTTGAATAGCTAATTAGGAAATAAATTAATATTTATTTCATTTAATTTGATGTAAAAAAAACCATATAACACGTTTCATAATATAAAAAAGGCATGACTTATTAGAAGAGGAGAGTATGAAACGATTTTTATGAAATTTAATATATATATATATATATATATATATATAAAAGGTTGAGTATCTAAGTTGCCACTGAAAGAAAAATATATATAATATTTCACGGTTATTTTTGTGAGAAAAAGATGTATATTTTCCATGCTATTTCGTGGAGTTGACAGCAGTTTTTAACAAAAAGCAAATGCGTCAAAGCTACGTGTGCTTTTAAAATTAAGATAAAACTAATAGTATAAAAATAGGTAAAGTTTCAATTTATTCTTATTCGTGGTTTTGGCTACATAACATTTTTCATCACCTTTGGAAGATTTAGAGAAAGCATTTACAATTTCATTCCAGTAAGCATGAAGCAACAATGATTTTGTCTCTTTCTTTTTTCTTTCCATTGTTGGCACTCAAATTTTGTGTGTGGCAATGTATTCTGGTTTCAGTTTGGTTTGATTGACATGTTATGATTCTTCTTGCTTTCTTTGGTAAATTTCAATATCTGTGGTAAACAGTGTTCTCCATGATTTGTGGATTGTGCCAATCTTGGTGCTTGATTTTTTGTTTTTCTCAAATTCTCTTATCCTTTGTCATGATCATGATGAAAGAAACATGGGTTTAATCAAATTGTTCCCCTACTGCAACTTGATTAAACTTTGATAGATTCTGAATGTTCTGATGAACTGTTTTTTCACTACCCTTTAAGGGTTTTCTAAATATTGATATATTGATTTTACTTGTTTCAAATAGGAAGGACTAATAGATATAAGAGGATGAGAATGGAGTTTTGTTTTTCTTTTAGGTTTTTTAGTATTTTCTTGATGCTGTTTAAGATGAATTATGAATTTTTCACAAATCTTTTTTTTTCCTTTCTACAAGGAAACAGTGTACAAATCAGTGCTCATGTAATAACAATTTGTTTGTCCATGATCTTGAATTATGGATTTGGATCATATGTATGCTGTTACGTGTAAAGGTTGAGGAATAACTTCATTTCATCCTTGAAAACATTGGTGTAAACTCCATTTTGGTATCTTATTTGGGAACTGTTTCTAGAAATTGTAACTTTATATTATAACATGGTATGACAATTTTAATTTCTGTAATACTCTTTTGTTAGAATAATTATCTGGATCGTTTATTTTATTATGTTCTTCTATTTTATGAGTTCAAATAAAAGCCTAAGATCCAATAAATAATTATCTCCCCCTTTTTATTAGGTTGTTTGATTAGTGGTAATTATTTCTACCATCCTTGCATATTTTCATAAAGCAATGGTGTAATCTCTGATATTCTCTTTAGAAGGAATGACTAGTTTGTAAAGATATGAAGACATAATTACTACTTATAAAAATCTCAGGTTCTGTATTTAATTAACTAAGTTTTGTATGTGAAAATCAATTCCTTACTGTCTAGAAATTGATGTAATATATGATACACTTGTATTTTTTAAAATGTAAAGATAATTATGTCCTATGTAGAAAATCACAGACTGACTATAATAAGACACATTGACATAGGTAGTGACTGTTGTTATATTCTTGTTAGCATCAATTAGCTGGGAAAGATTTAATGCAAACAACTTTCAATCCTTCCAATTTACATTGTTTTATATTCAGGAAATATGATGAATTGAACTTGAGTAGTTGAATTTCCCAAAATAGATAAATGAAAATTTTCAAGACAAACAAGGAGCTGATCCATTTGATTATGTATTCTTTTACTGAATGATGTTATGTTGTTTGGATGAGAGTTTGCAAATTGAGAATTCTTTTCAATCTTGTGACTACAGGTTGAATCAACATGAACAGAAAAGACAACGATGCAGATGAGTCCAGTGAGAGAGGTATATTTTCACATCTAAGCTATCCAACTGCACCCATTTACCCTCCTCCTCCACATGGATACCCAGCAACAGGCTATCCTCCTCCAGGAGAGTATCCCCCAACTGCCTATCCACCACCAGGAGGATATCCACATTCTGGTTACTATCCGTCAGAATATCCACCTGCATATCCACCTCCAGGAGGGTATCCACCTCCAGGAGGGTATCCACCTACTCATTATCCTCATTCAGGATATCATCCAACAGCATATCCTGCCCCACATGGCTATCCACCTGCTGCACCTCCATATCCTGCAGGTACACTCAAACAATACTAATTTGCTATGGAAATTATTATACGGTTATATTTAAAATTGAATTGTCACCATCCAGTATTCTCTTTTCTCATGTCAACACCATCACCACCGCAATAGAATCGTTTAAATTTAAGACAGCTTTTAACAGATTAAATTTTATTTACTTTACTAATTTTAAATCAATTTTCATATAATTACCTAAATTCTATTTTTTATATGAAGAACATTTTACTTCAATTTCATACTATAATTAATCAAGCATTTTTTTATTTTATTTTATAATCTGAAAAACCTTGAAAATTCTCTTTCTAAGCACAACGATCTTAAGTTGAATGGATTTCACATTAACAACTCACCTTAAAGTAGAAATTACTTACAGTTAGTCAACATGTCAATGAATCATTTAAAAGCATTCAGATTAACACCAAAAAGAACAAACACATAGACTTTCTAAAATTATTAAAACTTACATGACAGGGGCCGCGCGAACGCAGGCCCCCTCTACCACAAATTATGACGTAGGCTCTGCCACTTGGGCAGACCTTAGAGTAGCACCCTTTCAAAGTGCAATGAAAGTCACTACACTAGGCTATAAGCCTTCGTGATCACCCATTGACCCCGTCCAGGTAAGTATGTTTGTCATTGCCACATGCATTTCTTTTATAACTAATGTTCCCTACTACTTCACTTAAACTTCCCAGTGTGGGACCTTTCACACTGCTATCTATGCTAAGCAAGTGCTCTAAAAAGAAGTGTCTATATATCTGCTAGGTTTGAGAAAATACCTCAATCCATCTAACCTACAACAATAGAATACCCCAGTGAATCAAAGAAGCACAAATGCCAATACTTCTTAACCCAAATAGCTTGTTCTTGAACTGCCACAGAATGATTGTTCATATATCAGCATCAAAGTTCAATTTGTGGGATTATGAACTCAAATATTCAAGAAAAAAATGACTGTACTTTGTTGTGAAATATGTAATTAATTGGTTGTGAAATATGTAATTAATTGATTTAATGACTATTAGTGTATGTCTAAATTAAAGTTTATAAGTTTGCAAAAACAATCTAAGTCTTATTTCTACAAAACTCAATTTCAAGATAAATTTTTCATCTGCAAATATACTATTGCCAGTAACCAAACATATCAGAATGAATTTACTTTTCAAAAGTATGTTCAACATCCGAATGTATTTTTCCAATTGAAATCCAAACATACCGTAAGTTGTTGACAAACAAATATAAGTAGTGAATTACAAAATGAAAATAGAGTCGTATCCATCTGTTGATATTATACTGTGTGTTGTTCCCTGAAAAAACGTATCTTTTCCCTCAAATCAATTAAAAAACCCCTGACAGCGGAAGAATGGTTTAACCCAGTAAGGTAGGTCTGTATAGACTCAATTGTTGTTCATTAGCTATTCGCAAAACCAGTAAAAGTCTCTATCAAAATCGTTGTATGCTTGCTTTTATTGTTGTTGGTATGGTGTGTAATGCCGACTTATTGCTATGTAGGGCGTGGGGCTGGCATGGGAGGATTGTTGGCAGGGGGTGTTGCTGCTGCCGCCGCCGCCTATGGTGCTCACCATATGGCACATGGATATCATCGTTTTGGACATGGAGCCTACTTTGGTCATGGAAAATTCAAGCATGGGAAATTTGGCAAGCGATGGAAGCATGGAAGGTTTGGATTTGGCAAGTATAAGCATGGTTGGAAAAGGTGGAAGTGATAAAATGACCAATATATTAAATATGTAATTCTGAGCAAGATCATTGAGGTTTACTCATGGAATGAATAATGTATACTGCAACAAGTTGCATGTTTGCAATGACTACTTTATTATGATCATTGATCATTATTATCATTTGGGAGAATGTGTGTGGTTTTGTTCATAAAAGAAACTCCTTGTACTGAATTATTTTGCTTATTTTGCTACTATTTTTTCATTTTTCAAAGGTTTAAAGTTGAAATAGCAGTTCAGTAAATTGGACAAAATGTTTGTCAGTTGATAGTAACAGAAATTTTAGTGTAGAATAGGACTTACATTTGGTTGGTAACTTGTTTCACGATATTTACCCTATTGAATTTTTGTAAGAGTCCGTGAAACTGAGTCTTTTGTTGGAGTTAAACTTCCATGGACACTAACCTAAACCTGATGTGTTAGACACATCCATTAGTATTTTGACAGCACATTCAAATTTTAAAAACATTAAAAAAATAATAAAAATTCATTTTCAATCTCTCACCCAAAACAGATCAAAATTAATAACAAAAACTAAAAACCTTCTTATAGGTACTAAAATCAAATTCTCAGCTCTACCATTATTGAAGTTTCTTAAAAGATTATTATTATGTGTCATGTATTTGCAGCTCCTTTCTTGGATTAAAACATCTTTTGTGGTAAAAAAAATAACTAGGAATATGGAGTACGTCAAAGTCTTTAAACAAAGAACGCAAAACATTGGAATCTTTTTTATTTTTTAAGTGTGCAAGAAAACTTTCTCTCAACAATTAATTCCTTTTCCTTTGATATAAGAGATAACCTAAGTATATAATTGTCTCTTCTAAGAATTTTTTCCATGAACATAGTCAGAAATTAAATTCTCAGCATACTTTTTATTTCAATCCATTCAATGGATAGCAGATGTTAAAACTTGTTGAATTAAAATTAGTTTAGTAGTTTTCAATTGGATAGTTCGATAGTTCTTTTCGTCCAAAAATAAAATACTAAACTGATAGAAGAATAGTTTGATACTTCCTGATTTAGGGGGACACAAAGTCCCGCCTAATAACGAGTTTGTAAGGGATATTATCTATGTACCATTAATTAGGGTCCGTCCAACACTGATCAATTAATATTGTTTAAATAATTATTCAATATGTTATTTGATTACAATTTATTAATATTGTTACTATTAGAGAAATATAGATACTGCAGGAAAGAAAAAGTGATAATAGAGAACTTCTGACTTTTAATTGGATCCATCCTATATTAACATGTAGGACAGAATTAAGTAGTCCATGTTAATGAAATGTGTAGGATGAATTGAGTGGAGAAGCAAGGTAAAGAAAAAGAGACAAAACACCTCAAATGCATAAAAGGACAAGACTAATAAGTCTGTCCTTGGAAGTAATAGATGCCCTTAATTTATAGCAGTTCTTGGTAGCAAACAGGTGACAACTTGTTTTGCATTATGCAGCTCCTGTTCATTTTTTTTACTGCCATCTAGAAAGCCACACTTCTATTTTTGTTTTGTTGTAATCACAATTCCAGTCTTCAACTTTCAACTTTCCATCTGACATCTGCATATCACACTTAGTCCAGAACAACAGAAGAAAACAAAGTGGGCCATAGAAACAAAATATGGGACACTTGATATTGTTACAAATTAAAGCCGAGGTAACTGAATGCATGACAGAATAAGAAACTGCTAGTTGTCCATCATCAGTCTAGTTTCACTAAGATGCATCACCGAAACTGAGGACTTCTACTCCCATTAAGAAATGCAAGAGAAGCAATTCAAACTAATTGATAGGTAATAATATCACATAATTCTATAAAACATATCATTTTAATATTTAAAACATACATAAAAAATAAATTAAATATATCATACCACATAAATTTAAATTTTAATAAACCACAACAATATCTATTAATAAAAATTTACATTTAAAATAAAAATATAAAATTAATAAAATATAAAATTATAAAAAATAAAGATACACAATATTATAAATTAATACAAATAAATAAGTTACATATTTTATAAATAAATTCATAATATAAAAAATAATATGATTTATATCTATTTAAATTTTTATTATATATAAATTTGTATTTTATCTTCAAAACATTTTATACAAACCAAAGCAAACACAATCCTGTCTCTACCACAACTTATGATCTCTTGGGCAGACCTTAGAGAAGCACCCCTCCTTAGTGCAATGGAGGTCACTTACCTAGGCAATGGCCTTCATGATCACCCATTGCCCTCCCCCAGGTAAGTATGTTGCTCAATCTCACACATTTTTTTATAACTCATTTCTTACTACTTCATCTAAATTGTCAATGAGACTTCTCACACTGCTATCTATGCAACTGTAAGTTCTTTAAAAGAAAAAAGTATCTGTACATCTGCTAGGTTTAAGAAAATCCTCATTCCTTCTAGCCTCTAACAACAGAATACACTGCTGAATCAAGGAAGTACACATGTCAATCCTTCTTAATCCACAAACTGCTTTCACTTGAACTGTCACTGTATGGTTATTGTGGAAGTTCAGTTTGTGGGGTTACAAACTCTAACTCGAATATTTGATAAAAAAAGTAACTTTGTTGTCAAATACAAAAAAAATTAATTTATTCAATATGACTAGTGCTTATACAAAAAAGTACAGATCCCCAACTGGCTCGCACTAGAACTACCACTGAATATATAACAGTCTCTAAAAGCAAACAGATGACAACGTGTTTTGCATTGTGCACTTTTTGTTCATTTATGACTGCTATTACTATGTCCAGAATAGTAATTACACTAAAATCAAACACATATAATACACATATATAAAAAGCAGATAAAAAGAAAATATGCCCAGACATAATTACCACTTGAAGAGTTAAACATTAAAAGTATCTAACACAATCAGACAAGCAAATCAGTTATAACATTCAGACTAGGTTAATAGGGGCAGCGCGAACGCAAGCCCCCTCTATCACAAATTATGACGTAGGCTCTGCCACTTGGGCAGACCTTGGAGCAGCACCCCTCCAAAGTGCAATGGAGGTCACTTCCCCAGGCCATAGATCTTCATGATCATCCATTGACCCCGTCCAGGTAAGTATGTAACCCTGTGCCACGCGCATTTCTTTTATAACTCATGTTCCTTACTACTTTTCCTAAACTTGTCGATGTGGGACTTTTTTAAAAAAAAGAAGTGTCTACTCATCCCCAACTGTTAGGTTTCAGAAAATACTTCTATCCTTCTAACTTCTGACAACAGGATACACTACTGAATCAAGGAAGTACAAATGTCAATCCTGCTTAATCCAAATGGCTTGAACTTGAGCTGCCACTGAATCGTTGTTCATATAGGACAAATCAGCAAAAGTTCAATTTGTTGGATAAACTCAAACTTAATAAAAATGACTGCATTTTGTTGTGAAATACATAATTAATTAATTAATTTATTATGACTAGTGCTTACAAAAAAAAATACAGATCCTCATATGTCACCCTAATAAGTAATAACCCCAAACATTTTAGGTCTCTATAACAGCTATCCTCAAAAACTGATTCAGAAAAAACCCCTGTTCATAAACTCGGTTTGATTGTTTCTCGGAATTAAATGTAGTCTACAAACCTCTTCATCAATCCAGGACAATTTATTTCATAAAACTCAATGATGCATAACTTAGCTACTGTTGTTAGTTACTTCAAATTTAAAAATTGTATGACTTCAAACACAGCACTTACAAGAGAGATCACACCAAAGTGCACCCTACATATATGATATACTTATCATCACATGTCATAAAAAATGTAATTTCTATGGGCTTCAGTTCAGTTATTTGCAACAAGAAGCATGCATAAAAATGTATCTGCTAAGCTCAACAAAGGTAATAATAAACAAATTGACTTGAAACTCAATGTTTTCTTTTGAGATTCAAATGTAATATATACAAAATATACTTTCACAAAATGATATTTTGACTAGTCCTAGCCTAGTCCAATTTCAATTTGCTACATACGCAGATCAGACATACAAAGAAGCTGCTGACTATCATAGGCATCCCAAATGAGATGCACCCTTTTTAGGCAAATCTTCAGTCATTTTCCTCAAGCAAAACTTTTGCCGATAGCAAAACTTGTTGATCCCCTGGAATGACTTGACTAAGAGTACATGGTTTTACCAACTTGTAGAGTCAGATTGCTCACGCTTCTGCAGGAACCCATAACTCCCATCTTGGTGCAAATCCATATCATAAACTTCAGAATTTTCATCTCTACCTCTTGGTGAAGCATAGTCTGAAGTCCTGTTACTATATTTTCCTCGACTTCTGCCTCTAATGGAATTGCCCCCTCTCTGTTTCCTGACAGAACCAACTCCTCCAGAGTACAACCCATTAGACCCAGCAACATCCTTTGACATAAACCTCCTTCCATTCTCCTTACTCGTCAATCTGCCATCACCAGACCTATCAACATCCTTGGATAAAACCCTCCTTCCACTTCCCTTACTCCTCAACCTACCATCAAAACTTCCTCCATTCCTCCCAGAACTCGAAGAATGCCGCGAATTATCTCCACCATCAGCCCTATCAACACCCTTTGAAACATACTTACTTCCATTATCATTCCTCCTCATTCTTCCATCAACACTCAATCCATTCCTCCTCCCATAATTCAAACGAGAAGACCGCCCTCCATCGCTAGACCTACCATCATCATCAGACAAAACACTCCTTCTCAATCTACCATCACCATCCACTCCATTCCTCCCATAATTCAAAGGAGAAGACAAAAACCTCCTCCCATTCCTATTCCCATTCAATCTACCATCACTCTCATGACCCTCCACTCCATTCATCTCATAATTAACATGAGAAGATGAACATTCTCCATCATCATCTTCCAATTCAGACCCATGAACATCCTCCAACAAAACCCCCATTTCACTCAAACCTCCACCAAAATCATTTCCCTTTACCAAATCAAGATCCTCATCACACCCCCCCTTGAGCAGGCCATACCCATCAACCTTCCTATAAGGCTTGATACTATGCACAACCCCTTTGGGGAAAAACCTAGCAGAGGGCAACTCATCAGGGCTCTCAAACAACACAGGCCCATCCCTCTCACTCCATAAATCAAACCCACCAGGCCTCTGAAACCTGTCAGCCAGCACCTTCACCTGCTCATCCGCCCCAACGGAAAACAAATTGGGCGCCGCCGCCTCCCTACTAACCACCTCCCACGGCCGCTCCAGCTCCGACACCGCCGCCTTCAGCTCCGCCCGCTTCCGCATCTCGTATATCTGCCGCTCCCGACACAGGCGCGCCTTCAAAAGCTGTTTCGCCTTCTTCGCCTGCATGCGCTTCCACACCCACTTCGACACGCCCCCCGGGTACGTGCGAGGACCCCCACCCATGCGGATTATCGTGCTCGCACGTGCGGGTGGCTTCGGAACCAAATCAATGATTTTTATGGGGTTCTGGAGAAAGGGGCATTGCGAGAATGAGAGGTGTTGTGGGAGTGAGAGTGGGAGTGGGTGTGGGTGTGGGACTAACAGGTTCATTTTGGGGTTTTGGTTTGAAATGCCTCACAACAATAGCAACACTTTTTTTTATTTTTCTCTGAAGAGAAGAAGCGAAGATTAATCAATCAATCGGAACGTGATGTGTGGAAGTGGAAGTGTTTGCTCAAGTGCGGTAGAGAAAACATTGAGTATTGAAAATGAAGGGATTAGAAGAATTTGGAGTGTTAGAAAAGAAGGAACCAATTAGGAAGGTTGTATGAGATGATAAGGGACAAAATTCTCTAATCTTCTTCATTCATCCGTTTATTCACGTGTTGTGTTGTGTTGTGTTGTGTTGTGTCCCTCCCTGCTTCTCTGAGCTGATTGATATATGGATTGGGTTATAAGCCATGTATTAAAAATATTTTAACAAAATTGTCTTTTAATAAATTTTATTTTTTAAAAACTATTATTATTTTTAATTTGTATAAAAAATTCTTAAATATCAATCAATTTTTTAATTTTATAATATTTTTCTTACTGAATATGAACACTTTTCTGGATAAAGATTGAAGACGATTTTGTTTAAAAAATAATTCAACATTAAATATAAATACATTTTTCATTAAAGTTTCAAAACTTAGTTTAGCATGTAGGAAGAAGTAAGAGACTAGTCTCTTTAGTAAATTAGATTTTTAATATTGATTTATTTAATTTAAAAATACTTAAAATAGATATGATATATATTTTTTAAAATATATTAAATTATGAATTATTTAATTATCTTTTTATTCTTATTCAATATTTACAAATTTTAACATAAACAATCAAAATAATATAAAATAATAATTCAATGATTATATTGAATAAATTTATATTACAACAATGATTATGAAATATGAATTTAATCAATCTAACAAATAAGAAGTCAATAAAAAACCAATATTACAACACCTTTTTTATGAGAAGAAAAGAAATCAATAAAATAAAAATAAAAAATAATAATGATTATATAATATTTTTTATAATTATTTTTTTATCATTACTAAGAACAATATTTCCATATGGTCGATTAGCCAACTAAAAGTTGAGAATATTAGATATGGAGGGAGGAGTCCCATACATATGTCGTGAAATTTCCTTCCAAAAGACAAAAACGTTCGTTAACTTCTATAACAAATCAATAAATTAAGGATAAGTCTATTCTTACAAACATTTTTAAAATTAAAAAGGAAATAGAATATTAAAAGGCATAAAATAAGATGAATAATGCAATTGAGAGATAAGATATGAGTTATAAAAAATATTTTGTGCAAAATGAGTTATAAATTAAAAATTGTTATAAAAAGTTGTTAAAATAATATTTCTCTTAAAATTAAGAGATCGCTTCAAGTGACGAGAATTGATTAGGTTTGATTTCTCTTAGTAAGTAGAATAAGAAATTTATAATCTATTATAATATATAAAAGGTGAGATGTTAGTTCTTGAAATATTACTTAAGTTTCTTGAATTTCTATCATTTAGCCAGTAAATTTTATACATTTTATTCTCTAGTTAAGTACCTTTTTAACTTCCTTTTTTATAACCTTTACATATCATTGTACGAACAAGTTGAGAAGAAAATAATTTTTTATAAATATCAAAATAAACTACATAATAAAAATTAGAATAAAAAATTAATTTTAATTAAAAGAATTCACGTACTTTTTTTAAATGTTTTTTTAAGTACTTAACAGATTAAATTATCTATTTTATTTACAAAAATATTTAAAATACAACTAATATTTAAATTAATTTTAAAATAAATTTCTATTTGAATTATTTATATAAATATTTATATTAAATTATTACAATAATAAAAATAAAAAAATATTAAAACATTAAAATAATTTGGTATCCAGATTTAATTTACATGGAGAAAAGAGAAACAGATGCATTAATTAATTTTAGTATCCGATAATGTAATTGCATCTAAATTAAGTTGGTGAAGAAAAATCAAATCTACCCAAATAATTTTTTTTTAATAAAATTAAGTAAAAAAATATTATAAAGATAAAAATATATTTATAGTAAAATTAATATAATAGTAAATTAGAAAAAGGTAGAAAATTATAAATTTTATAGTAGAGTGTATTTCATAAACAAAATAGACACTATAGAGGACAATAAATTATAATTAGAGTAAAATATTTTTATTATTATTAAATTAATATAAAATTATTTTTGATACATTGATGTTTTATTTTTTAGAGATTTAGATGGTTAAATTTGTGTTAAATATAAAATATATAATATATTTTATATAAATAAAATATTTTTAAAATTTAAACATTTTACTTATAGTTAAAAAATATATTTATTAATTAAAATATATTTTAATAATATCTAATGATATATATTATTCATAATAAATACATTACATTGAAATATTATTTATATTTTATTTTGGAGCTGAAAAATAA
>JAMLFT010000014.1:0-82950 GCA_026544285.1 Pachyrhizus erosus | reverse complement strand
TTAACTAATTTTTATTTTAACTCGACAACTTCATAAAGTTTCTTAATATCAACTTCATTTTTTATATTTTATTATTTATCTTTATTTTAGTTTAATATATGTCTATGTCAATTGTTTAAATAATATATATATATATATATAATCATTTTTAATTAGATATATTTTTCACTTCAAGATTTAAAATGCAAAGAAAGTGGCAGAAAATTAAATAATAATACACTAATTTTTAGTTCTATATATTTTATAATACATGAAAAAACTATTAACTAAATAAAAAAATAAATTAATAATATTTTTAAATATGTAAAGAATATAAAGAAATATTTTATTTAAATGTAGTTTACTTTCTAAATGATTGAATAATTATAATAAATCATTTTACACATG
Source organism: Pachyrhizus erosus (assembly GCA_026544285.1). Taxonomy (NCBI): domain Eukaryota; kingdom Viridiplantae; phylum Streptophyta; class Magnoliopsida; order Fabales; family Fabaceae; genus Pachyrhizus; species Pachyrhizus erosus. The sequence continues at coordinate 82,563 of JAMLFT010000014.1, read as the reverse complement.
TAAAGATCCAAAATAAGTATTTTGGAAATATCAGTACTTAGTGAATCAGAGTCCTGTGAGGAAAATACAAAACAAGGAATATTTAAGTATGAGGATTTGTCCAAGTTACCTAAGATGCATGAGGTCATAGATCCTAATATCAGGGCGATCATTATACAAAAAAAAATAATTAGGGATGAGGACTAGCCCAAGAATAGGCAAGACAGTACAATTGTTCAGGCTGTGATTACCCATTTTCTCCTCTACCTGATCCTGTTCCTCTGTTTTGGTAAATGTATAAACAACTTGCTATTAACTGAAAGAGGGATTATGTGAAATTACATTTTGTGAACATGAGGGAAGACCAGCCTCTCCAGACTCCAACAATATAGAAATCAAGGAAAACATGCAATGAACCACTTGGACTATGAACAGGTTGTGTCCAATTTGACCAAGGTATAATCACAGTTTAATTATAATTTAACTGATTGAACCAATTAAACCATTATCCAGACTCCAACAGGAAGAGTGTTGGATGACGTCACTGGCCCGTCTTTTTAGTTTTTACTGTTCTTTTTCTTAAAGAATCCAAATCTTTGAAACTAGTAAAGCCCTCACATGTTAGAGGACAGGGGATCAGAATCTGAAACACATTCATTTTGTGTTATATACATAAGACATGAAACAAGAAATAAAATGAAAATATAATGACTCCAAGCATCAAAATATTTTTCAAAACCATTTGGCTTATCTTTTCATTCTTCAATATAGTTTGAAAAGATTGCTGCAAGTATTGTTGGGCCGTAATGTCTTATGTTTTCCGATTCTTTTTGTATGAATAAAAATCCTTGATACTAGTCAAGCTCACAAATATCAGATGACAGGTAAAATGTCTGTTTGAATCAAAATGTGAAACATAGTCTATTTTGTTTTTAGTGTACAAAGACTTGAATGTGGAAAAAAAAACAAAGATACGGTGACGCTATGCTTCAAATACAGTTTTCCTCACATTCTTTCTGGTTAGTCTGCAATCTTGTTTCTGTGTTTGATATCCTGATTATTAGAGTAATACCAGGAATCATTTTTTTAACTTCTCTTTATGTTGTCATAAGTAATATGACTAGAATAAAACATGATTGGTTCATTACACAACTCTACACTAACAAAATGGCGGAAAGATCATAATGTTATATGTCAATATAATGATTCAGATACAGGAAAAGCATATTAGACATAATATACACCAGCTTTGTTTAAGCTACGTAAAAGGATTAGAAATTGTATCGACCTCTGGTGGACATTACAACCAAAAGAAAGAATCATATGCCTACCATGAGAAGGATCACATAGGCTCAGATGAGGAAATGGATTATGTAACAACTTGATTGTGTTCTGGAAGCATCCTTTCTCCATTTTTCTGAGATTCATCTTAAGTTGTGTGAACGACAGTTCATGAAAATTTTATGTGCCACCTTGGAGTCACAAGTAAATTTGGTCAAAGAGAGTTAACACAAGGATTAACTTGGAATGAGATTCATAATTTTAGAAACCAAATAATATGTGAAGACACAAATCAAATGAGAATTAAGGAATTGTCAGGGACAAAATTGACCAGCACTTATTCTCACCTTATTCAAACAGAGTGTTATTGACTTTAACAGTATTGCAGCTGTCAAGAGAGAATTGAACTGCCTATCCCAAAAGTCATTGTGAATTTGAATGCTACTGCTGCTTCTACTGCCCTTCTTTGTTTGGTCTGATTGCTGAAAATCTTGCATCCATATTTGATAATTCCTCGATTCTTTTCTATGATGGAATTGTAGTAGAAACGCAGTTACTAATTGTTTTATTCAATTGCCAAAAGCTTGTAATTCCAAGCTGACAAATTTCTGCTAGGCATCATTGTGAAGTTTTTTAGTTCTAGATCCTGTCGATAGACCCAACGATACCCATATTTTTTCACCTCAACATCAAAACTTTGCTGGACCATTATTTCAATTTCCAGTTTCAAAGATGATGGGCGCCAGACATCAGGAATATAGAATAACCACATGTGATCTGATTTGTCCGTGACGAGATCTTCATCGAGAACCACCGGAATTCTAGCTTCAATACGATGAAACTGTTCTTCTGCTGCTTCTGGAGGAGAAAACAATTCTTCTGTTGTTTTCCTTCCAGAACGAGCTGCGAATACTAAACAACAAGCAAGGCCAATGCAATTAATGGGATGCTGCATAAGGGGAGATATGTCATCTATGGTTATTAAACTGTCCATGCTCACATGCTGCTTGTTGAACCACCTTGGTATTTCACTTCCTGGAATAATACTTGAAATGCGTGGAGGCCAGCCAATTCCAAGGGGTATAAAAGAAAAGTATCTTGAAAGAAGCACAAAAAAATTGTAATGCTGGGCTGCCTAGTACCACAGACACAACAGTCATGTGTTAGTTCCTTAACAATTTGTATTATCCATGAAAAAAGAGAGAGAAAGAGACAGGGGAGGAGGGAAGGAGCTTACACACCTGAACAATTTGTATTATCCATGAAAAACCCATGCTAGTGCAGTTTTCCCTCTCAACTAATACCGGGCAGTTGAAAATATATAATCCTGCATCTCTTGGATCTATGGTTGGCCATGGCACAGTTGCCCATGTTAGAGGCTCTACAATTGGCCATGTCACACTTCCCCAAACTAGGGGTTCTATTTCAGGCATTGGCATCTCACAAGGTATTGATGGAATGTCAGTTCGTGAAGGAAGCTCAGGCAAATATTTCAACTGCTTGCAATACTGTAAGTTTAAATAATAGAGTTTTGAAAACTCCTTGAGGTTGGGTAGTGTAGTAAAATTGTTTCCCTCTAAATTTAGCCTTTCTAAGTGACGTAAATTTCTAATAGCATCAGGGATTTGAAATAACTTGCAGAAACTTAGATCAAGTCGACGCATACAGGGGAAAGTTGATGAGGATGGCAACAAACAACAAACTGAATCTTTATGTGTTCTGGAATACAAAAAATATAATGGCAACATAGACCACCTTTTCACGAAGGACAATGTTGAGTGGGAATGAATAGGCGCTTCACCTATACAAAGATTCTTCAAATGCTCTTCATCTAATAACTGGAGTTTTGAACAGCCGTAGAGACTCAGATATTGAAGAGAATTGAGGCCCAATATGTTGTTGGGTAAGCTTACTAAGTTTTTGCAGCCTTTCAAACTCAAAAAAGTAAGTTTTCTTAGATGACCAATGGATGGATTAATCTGCCTGAGTTGTATGCATCCTTCAAGATTTAGCGTTTCAAGATTCAGGTCCTCTTTGAAATGTGGTAGCTTGGTAAGACTTCTGCAGTCTTTCAAATTCAAAAAAGTGAGTTTTCTTAGAAGACCAATGGATGGATCAATCTGCTTTAGTTTTATACATCCACCGATATTTAGTGTTGCAAGATTTAGGGCCTTTCCAAAATGTGGTAACTTTATAAGACTTCTGCAGCCTTTAAAATTCACAGAAGTAAGTTTTCCTAAAAGACCAATGGATGGATCGATTTGCCTGATTTTTGTACATCCTTCCAAATTTAGCCACTCAAGATTTAGAGCCTCCCCAAAATCTGGAATCTTGATTAGATTTTTGGAGTTAGAGAGATCCAATCGTCTCAAATTGTGTAGGGGCTGCAGTGAAGGGCCGATAAGAGGAGACAATGTTAATAATGACACTTAGGCTTTTTGTTTTTTCTTAATTTAATCTGAGAAAAAGGAAATGGTATACAAGAGTTTGTATTTTTATTTGTTCATCTAACAAAAATAAAAATAAAAGCTAGAATAATAATTTACATTACCTTTTTGTCTTCCCATAGTTGTTTGATGTTGCTGTCACTCAAGGACAATTCAACTAGTTATTCTGGCTGAAAGCTTTGTGGCAAACACTTAAAAGGATATTTTTGCCAAGTAAGATATCCTAATTCATTGGAAAGATAGTTAAAGCTTCCAGAAAAATTCACATTACTAAGCTTGAGCAACTGAAGGTGATTGATTTTTGATAGAGCATCGACCATTATTGTTGTTTCATGCAACTCCTTATCCTGTTGAACAACTATGGCTTCAAGATTTTCTGCTGCCTACAATGTTGCAAAGGGGAAAGAAAATGTTAGATCTTTCTAAGTGTTTACAGATTCTAGAAAAATGACAACCTAGGATTTTATACTCAAACTATTTTACCGTATTGTCTAACATAACTTTGTGGAGATCTTGGCAATCCCATAACCTACTCCACTTTCTTGGCTCCTTAGGTGATTGTTCTTGAACAAGAAACCTGCCCAAATCTATCAGCAAGGCATGCATACGAATCCACCCAGATTTAATGGTTATGAGTGATTTGTCAACGAGAATTTGTAGGCCATATTCAGGATGAAATCCACCAAAATCTAGAATTTCCTTCACTTGTTGCTCGGTATTGTTATTCAAGAAGCAAGCAATATCCAGAAATATTTCCTTTTCAAAGTGGTCAAGCTCTTCAAAACTTATTCGCAACACATCCATAATATCTTTACATTTATGTTTTCTTAGCGTTGCCAATGCACTTCTCCACTGTGAGACATTTTTTCCAAACAAAGATGATCCCAATACCTCAATTACTAAGGGATGGCCATGGGCATGTGACAGTATAGTATATATAATCTTTTCATAACCATTCATAATATAATTATTTTTTAAGGCATTTCTACAAAACAACTGAACAGCTTCTTCTTCATCCAACGACTGGATTTGGTAAACATCATCTATTTCATATGTTCTCAATAGAGGTTCATCCCTCGAAATTATGATGATTATGCTCCCTCCACCTAAGCATTTTTGTAACAGAGAGTCCTTACTCCCCATAAACATCTTTTAGCTGTCCAACTTGATCAACATTATCAAAAACTACAAGTGTCCTTGAACGAAGCCTGGTCCATATCAAATATTTTCCTTCAGAAACATTACAAATCTCTAGATTTTTCTCATTTAGACACTGAGAAAGTAGATGTTTTTGCACACCTAATGTACTAGAATCTCGATAAATTCTGCTAACATCATCAATAAAACATCTAAAATCATATTGATGAGAGAATCTTTCATATAAAGCACGAACAACAGTTGACTTTCCTATTCCGCTCATTCCACTAATTCCTACAACTCGAACATCATTAACTGACCCCAAATGCAAACACTTTGCTAATGCTTCAACACTAGATTCCATCCCAACTAAATCATCATTTGGAAGACTTGAAAATTTGGGACCCAATATGTTAATTATCGTTTGAACAATTTGTTCAATCTCTGCATATTGTGGCCTAAAATTTTAAAGGAAATGAAGAACATCAGAACATCAACCCAAGAGAACCAAAATGGTACGTTCATTTATAGGAAAAGATAACAACAAAGTATTTTTTCACTTTTTAAAAACCTGTCTGCATTAAACATGTATAAATATGGACCTAATTTGCATGTTACCTCTTAGAACTCTAGTTTTGAAAAGTGTAGTAAATTTAAGAAGACTATCGTCAAATGAGGGAGGATTACTTACTTATTTCCAATATGCCAACCAGAGAAATTGGCCACTCGTGTGAGAGCTTCTCTCCATCTATGCACTTCCTCCATCCTCTCTTTATCTTCTCTGAATCTTTTTTTGTGTTCATCTAACGCCTTCTCATAACATCCACTCAGTTTACGAACCTCTGATGGATCAACATCATAAAAGATAGGCAGAAGACGTCTAGGCGACGTTTCAATGCAATTGAGAATCACTGCTAGTTCACTCAAGCACCAAGTTGAGGAAGCATAGTTCTTTGAAAAGAGCACAACGAAAATGCGAGACCCTTCAATGGATTGTAGTAGCTCAGCTGTTATAGATTCGCCTTTCTTGAGATGTGTATCATCTTTGAAGGCATCAATGCCTTTTTTACAAAGAGCCTCAAAGAGAAAACCAGAGAAGTTGTTTCGTATGTTCTTATCGCATGAGATGAAGAAGTGCTGCTTATGATGATGGGGTTAGAAGTCATTGCAATTATGAAAGTTGAAGCAAACTTGTTGAGAATTAAGAGTGTTAGTATTAGTGTGAAGGTGCAAAGCAAGGACAAGTGTTTCGGCATACAGACTTTATTTTTTGCACTTTCCTTTCTACGAAACTTGAATTTAGGTAAAGAAAATGCTTCTTGTATTGAAGTAAAAGCAAATATGGTTGCACCTTCTACCAAGCTTCTCCCACTTCACAGAAATCACACTATTGTCATTATTCCATGAAGTCGTTCACTTTTTCACATTTCAATATGAACACAATTTATTTTTGCATTGCCCCACTTTTTCCCCTGAAAAGAATAATTAATACTAAGGTGTCCAGAAAGTTATTTTCGTAATATGTTATTAAGTTTATTGTTTATACTATAGCTTAAATATACTTTTTCGTCCCGATAAATTTTTTAAATTTTATTTATCTTAAAAGATTTTTATTAACCTTTTTGTCTCTAATAATTGTTTTTTTAAGTGCTATTTAAATTATTTTTTAAAATGTTGTTTAAATAAATTTAAAAATAAAAACAAAATAAGAAAACTTATTAAAGACAAAAAAGCTAACAAATATTTTTTAGGGAAAAAAAATAAAATTTAAAAATTTATGAGAGAATAAAAATATATTTAAATATTATATTTTATAATAGGTTTTAGAGTTATGTGTAAGTTTATTTATATTATATATTTTTAATATTTGTAATTTTTTTAATATGTGTGTAGATAAATAAAATTATTTTTAAAATATTTAGTAGTATATCAAATGTAATTTCGTCTTTAAAAATATTTAGTGATAACCTTTTATTCTTGGCAATTGTTTGTTAATCTTGGTCGTTGAGAATATGCCTAGCTATGTATGCTAACCTTAAGGAACAACCAGATTTTGACCAGCATGTTATGCGGATATGAATAATTGTATATGATGTAATTTTGAAATATTTTAAATATACATATATACATTACATTAAATTATGTTAATAAAATATTTGTTAAAATTATACATAAAATATATATTTGTCAAAATTATATTTATTATAAAAACTATTTATAAATTAATATTTATATATGACATAACTTGAAGATGTTAGAAATATCTAAATAAGAATTTTTGTATTAAACTATAGAAATTAATAATTGTTAAAATTATATATAAAAGTAATGTGTATCGTAGAAGAGACCCACAAACAACTGAGACTCATTGCCCAATCTCACAATCATCAATAGCATAGAGAGATCTCAACAATCACCATTCCTAATAAAACAGAATAGTGATCATCACAAGATAAAGCAATCAGAACTCAAATATACTATCTTGGATCCTTATTGGTTGAATCATCAGAGTCCTATTTACAAGTACTCCTCACTCAAGGTATCCAATAAAGTTTGAAGATCACACCAACTCGGCTATATCACTACTAAATAAGAATATAACGTATATTTCTCAAAATTTTATTAATTTTACAAATTATTAGTAAATTAATATCTGTCAAAATTTAAATTTAGAAATTAAAATATTTTTAAGTTATATGTAAAATATATATATTTGTCAAAGTTTAGGAGACATATATTGTCAGTATCATATTATGAAAGTAAACATTAGCATTAAATTTTATTAAATTGTATAAGAAAAAAATTATTATAACCTTTGTTTGGAAAAAGTAGTTTTGGTGGATTAATGTGTAAAATAAATTGTAAATTACATGAATTTTTGTTAGTGTGATATTTTTGTATTTACAAAGAAGATAATAAAATAAAATAAAAATAGAAAATTTTAAACATGATATATGAAATAATTGAGTCATATATAAAATTTAAAAAAAAAATGTTTATCTTTTCATATAATAGTATCATTTCCAATATGATCAGAATTTGATTAGTTTTGTGTTTTAAAAGCATTGTATAGTCTAACTACTCAAACTCTCATAAACCAATCATCGCAATATTCTATGTCGAGTTCTTAGAGAACTTGATATTTCATTTTAATATTTTTGGATTATTTTGTCAAAAAGGAAAGGGTAGAATAGAGTTTATATTTTAATATGTAAGAATAATAAGAAACTAATATATTTAATATCATGCGTAAGGTAAGTAATTGTTTAAATTTGTCTTAAATTAGTCGTTATACATCTCCTAGCATTTATATAATAAAGACATCAAGTGACTTTTGAAATTCAAAAGGGATATTGTAAGTCTATAACACTTTAATATACGGGATATTGTAATCATTTTGAACTTCAACTTACCTATTACATTAATTTCCTAGATATTCTTTAATTTATGTACCATAGAATTAAAAATTTACTACATGAGTTGAAAATGATTGAAGAGTTTATTAAATAAAAAATTAAACAAAATCTAATAATAATATAGAATTAAAAGTAGGCATTCTTAATGCTTGTAATGATCGAAATGTTATACTCTTAAATTATACATGTGATGAGTGAATTGTAATTGAAATATAGTGGTAGATTATGCATTAGTTTATTAAATTTAGGTGGTTTTAAAAGTATAGATTTAAATTGTATTTTAAAATTCATAATTAGTCTAAATTAATTTAAATATACATATCTAAGGTATCAAACATTAAACAGACTGATAATAAAATTAAAATTTGTACTAAATTTGTATTAAGTAACTAATAAATTAAAATTTTGGCAAAATTATGTTGTTATAATTTGTAATCAATACAATTTTAAATTATATTTAATTGCAGTTATAAATAAATATTAACTTGAAATTAACAGACGTTATAATGTCGTGGCAATTTAAATCACCAGTAATCTATTAATGATTAATTTGTAATTAAAAGACGTGATAATGCTGTTACAGTTTAAATCAATAATTGTTTTTTAATGATTAATTTGTGTTTAAGAGAATCAATTTGATAAAAATGTTATTAATTTGATAACCCGTGTCTTGTACAAATGTTAAATTTACCATTTTTAATTTCATATGTTATTATAATTTTTAACATATGTTTAATATATTTTTTATTTTACAAAAATATTTATTAGTACATATGTATATCAATATTTATAAAATAATTATAGAAATTAATATATATTCAAATAAAATTATACTCACTTATATCTTATGTCATTTTAATTTATAAAAATATTTTCTTTAAAAAACTTTACCTTGATTAATATATTTTCATTTATATATAACTTTGATATATATAGAATTTAAAATAGATATTAATATTAAAAAATATAATAAATTAAAATTAATAATTATTATTTTTTATTAAAAATGAGTTTATTAGTCAATCACTACCGTTATAAAAAAATTTCACAAATAATTATCATATATATTCATCTTAATTATATAATTAGAATATTTTTATATAACAACGAATATTTATTTCATTCTTTTTTAACCAAAATAAAACATATATTGGACCATATGAAAGGTTAGATAAACATATTAGAAGAAAAAAAATTTATAACGTTTAGAGTTATATTAAAATAAATAATATATTTTTTATTTTTTTAATAATTGAATGGAAATAATATAGTAAAAATAATTAAATTAAACTTTTATAAGGATGATTTTGTAAAAATTAAAAATCACAATAATTCATCTCCATAAAAATTTAAGTAACATTTGTGAAGTAATTTGGAATCTCATAAGAAAATATATCTTAATATAAAACTTTCAGCATAGATAAATCATATTCATTGAATCATCCATCATATATTGAATAATAATCCTATATATATATATATATATCGAGAGAGAAAGAGTGATGAAAACCTCAAAATAACAAATGAGTGTCTCATCCAAGATTAATTATTTGCAATCATTCACTATGCTCTCAAATATAAACTAATGGTAAAAGATGATATAAATTATTACAAGTCCAAATATTAAATGTATTAAAAAATATAAATACATATCAAAATAATAGTCCTAATGATTATAGCACCATTTTCTTCACTCAATTATTCTAACCTTAGCCATCAAGAACCCTATATGGAGATGACTATGAAGAACCCTCTTGTAAAGCCTTTTTAGGAGTCCCCTCCTCTACAAGACTATCAACTGGCAAATCCTTAACATCTCCTCTCTGGTTGTCTACTAACTTCTTTGAAAACTGCATGTCAAAACTTGAATCTTCCACATTTGGTATCTCAAAACTCTCCTACTCAATGTCCTCATCATCTACCAAATCATCATCACAAGATGTCATTTGCTTGAAACTACTTCTAATGAGTGACAAACGTGGGATAGGTAAATAGGGAAGAAAATCTCACTTAATTGATGCTCTACGATGAACAGTTATAAATAAGACTTCAAGCTAGTTAAATAGCCTTAGACGAAGGAAAAGAAAATGAGGGTGAAGTTTCTACATTAGGTTGATCAACATGAAAATAGGGTGGGGTGGCTTGGATAAACCATTCATTTATTTCAATCACTAGTGGAATGACATTATTTACCTTTAGTGGTGTAAAGTACCTATATAACTATTCTCCTTGAAGAAGTCATCATGTGTCAATTCTCCATTGTGGAGAGTCACCCAAACCCGATACGTTAGTCACTTGCTCGTCATCATAATCCAAAAAATAAAAAATAAAAAATAAAACAAACGCAAGGGTGAGTCCTCTCCCTCAACAATAATCAACACAAAAGCACAAATATACATTTTTTACATTAGTCTCTTGTGAATACCACACATCTCAAAATATAGTTAGTTATATTTTATCTCATACGAATTTGTTGCCACTAAAACCCTAAAATCTCAGTGATCTTATTTTACTTTAATTCATATGACTTATCGAGAGTCCGCTCTCACCACCATACTCAAGTAAAGTTCTCCATCAATCAGAATTATTTCGCTTCGATCAAGATTGCCAAGTTGGCTTTAAGTGAAACTCCTCGCAACTTGGCACCACATCCCTAAGGTCCATCAGTCCGCAATTTAATAATACATCAAGTACAAAACTGTCATGTCATCCCTACAGACTTTAAAAATTGTCTTCCCAACTCAAAACCCTCATGTAGTCTTATTGAATATGAATTCGTAAGACCTTTCATGCTCTTAGTACACAACGACGATCATCTATATACATGTATACTCCTCAACATACAACAAAGGATACAACCTCATTCTTATACTCAATCGTTCACAATTTTAACATCAATCATAATGATAGTCTCATCATCAATGAAACATTTCGAAGTGTGACCAAGAATTTTGTTCGTCTAAATGGCATCTCACATCTCACCTGAAGAGCTATAATATTTTTGTTACATCTTGTATTATCTTAATCATCATTATTTTCATTATTTACGTACAATTTACTAAAAAATATTATTCTCATTTCGTATATCCTCGTCAATATAAAAATTTGAAAATTCTCATCAATTTCTATTACGAATATCATTTGTAATTTATTATTTTTCAAAAGTATTATGAATTTCTTTACTACTCTCAATTTTATGAATTTCACTAAAATCATAATTTTCTACATCCATTGCACACATATTATTTATGTTTCGTCATGTTCACAATTGTTTTATACACAGGCTCTAATTTCTATCATTTATTATTTTGCTCCTTTATTATATTTGCATTATATGTTTTCCTATTAATTCAATGCTTTTGTAGTGAATAAATCATTTACTTGAAGTCATCCTTATTTTATTAAATGCACTCCTTTTTTGGGAGTCCATTTATCCAACCACCCAAAGTCATTTTATTCACTCATATTATATTCTATTACATAGTATACATTGCTCGAGGATTTCCCCTCTTGGTCTCCAAGGTCCAAAATAAAAAAATTAAAACTTAAATTCAAAGTCAAATTCAATAATTTAGTCATTTGATTATTATGCAAATTAAGGTCTTCCTAATAAGGTTTGAGCATCATAATTATCTATTAATCCAATCATAATCATCATTAATTAGCATATCATTTTATTCCCTAATACACACATATTAAGATATTATAGGTTCATTAAATTATGAAAATTAGCAAAATATATCAAATGATTATGAAATTGAACAGTACAACTTATCATCATTTATTAGTCACAACAAAAATTTCTCATAATTTATTTCTAAAAATTACTACAATTTTCTAATTAATTTCACTCATTCATGTTCAAATGTCCTAATCTTTTACAAAGGTCATCATTCATGTCTTAGGATCTCATATGATTTTTCTCAAGTCCAAATTAATTTATTTACCATCATTTTATATGTTTTCAAAGTTACTTGTCTAGAACAAAGCATACAATTATTTAGTTTTCAAATATACTAAATAAATTACCATTAGACATGCAAGACATCACAAACTTATAATCAATTTTCCAAGTTATAAGACTTACCCAACTATTTTCTAATATTTAATTTATCTCCAAGACAAATATTTAGAAACTTAACAATACCAATATTAAAAATAGTAAAACTCCTTAATTAAATACAACAAAATTTACAAAGCATCTATATACCTTATAAATTATTACTATACTTCCATTTTTTCAAAATTCTATCAAAATAATTTTTTTTATAATTTTTCCAAGGTCTTACACAGATTAAACATCTTCAAAAGAAAATTTACTTAAAAATATTAAATAACTTTATAAAAACCCAAAAAATTATAGTTAAACTTAGAGATCCTAAAAACTTTAGGTATACCATCATTTTATCCATAATGAATTTGCACATATTTTTTAAAAAAAATTAAAAATAACAATAGTTATCCATCATTTCTTTTACCTATTATCACTCTTACATTAATTTCACTAATACAACATTACTCATGAACAAATAAAGAAATATACACAATAGAATCATAAAAATGACTAACAAACAATATTGACATGAGGACCCCTCATGCCCCTTTACTTCTAGCTTCAAATGTTTGATGATTGGTGTTGATTCAATGTTTGTTGAATCTTGTTTACTATACTTGAAACTTGGCTCAGTCAAATGTTTAGATGGTATGAAATTTGGAAAGAAATTTTTAGAAATGGGGAGCGAGAAAAGAGCTCTTGGAGGTAAAGGAAGAATCTAGCAAATTGGGTGGTTAGAAAATCATTTTTTCTCTCTTACTCTTACACTTAAAATACACACAAAAAAAACCTACCCTAACCTTACACTAATTTAGTGCCCCTTCTCTCTATGTCTCTAATTGATTTTAATTGACCTCACATGAGACCCAATTAAGCTAGGTATAGATTCATCTCCATTTTCATGTCAAAATCATCATAAAAATTTTAATATTTTCACTTAATTTTTTCTACTGGTCTTTTACATGTGTTTCTTTCTTAATTATTTGTCTCTTCTACTTAATAATTTAATTAATTAATCTTTTATTAACTATTTTATTTAATTAATTTTCTACCTAAAGAATAAATTGTATCACTAATAATTCTTTTAATTAATTACACATCGACAAATCACATATAATTCAAATATAAAGTATAAAATGTATACTTTACCATAAGATCACATTATTAGGATAATTAAACTATTTAAATTAAATAAATAAAATATCTATATTTTCAAGGTGTTATAGAGTTGAATAGTATGTATGTGATTTTAAAACAATTTTTGCAATTCTTTTGCAAATAAACATATAGTTTTTAAAAATAGTTTAGAAATTTGGACATCCAAAAACGTGAGAAAAGAAAAACAATTAAAACACTTATATTATACTGGTTTACTCAAACTCTTGAGTTATATCTAGTATTTTCTCAACCTCAAAGGGGTTCCATTAACCAAATAAAAGGTTACAACAAGTATTGAATCCTCCACTCTTAACTTAAACAAATACAAGTATTCTCAAGGTCACTTCTAGCTTACTTAACCCAAATATTCTTTATTGTCATTTCTACCTTCAAACTTAATAACCCTTATTAACTACCTCAATACTCTTTTAATCATTAAGTCACTTTTGACTTTCTCAAAGATCTTTACAAATAAAGAATCAACTTACAAAGTGAGCATATATAATTTACGCACAAAAGCAGTATAATTTATCAAAGTTAAGAATATGAAACTATTTCAGAGTAAAGTAATCTCAAGATGAAACATTACAAGGGATTGGACATATAAATTCCAAGTAAGAGTTCATGAGTTCAAGAACTTATTTGGTCTTCATGTCTTCTAATATTTATAAACCTAAAGCTTAAAGTATTTGTTGTGAGTGAATGCTTTATCATTTTTCCTTTATGAATATGTATTAAATGCATAGACTTTCATATACGTCTTTGTTGCTATAGATGTTCAGTTTTATGTCATAGGAGAGAAAATATTTTTATCATCTTCTTTCTTTTTTGCTGGCAGAGTTTTTGTAGAACAATTGCTCTTTTAAACATTCTTACTTTTGTTTTTTCTTTTGGTAGATTTCAAAATTCGAGGATCCTTTTGATTTCAAAGTTTACTTATCTTCAAATGTTTTTTATTAAATATTTATTCAAAATTCAAACATTTGAATAAAAAAAGACTATATAACTGATACAATATGTAAGAACAAATATCTTAGACATTTGAAAACATGAAAGAAAAAGGTTAAGATCATGACAAACTTTTATAGTTGTGTAAGTATAAAAATGTCTTATTATTTATTCATTAAGGACGATAAAAGAAATTTTTGAACATATAAAACATATTGGATGTATATTTAGTGAAACAACATCTTTGAACATATTTGATGTAAGGTGCTTTAGATGCATAGTATTTATGAAAACTTCTAGACATATAAAGTGTTTTTGTGTGTTGGATTTTTAGCAATTTTTAGCATATTTTTAAGCAGCTAAGTTAGAAATATTACCTTTATTGTTTCTTTGAACATATTTCTATTATCAATACTTAATACACCATATTATTTATATCAAATTATTCTTTATAATTATTAAAACAATAGATTTCTAAGGATCAAACATTTATTCATATCTTTAGTTCTAACACCACAGTCATTACCTAGATTTTTAGAATATTTTGTAGTAATCATTAATCTATTTTTTTTATGATATCAAGTATAAGCTACTATTTATATTACTTTTTTTTTTTTATCAAAATTTCATATTGTCATGAAGGTGCTTTTTAAAAAAATATGCTTACATGTCACGTATTTAATTCTAATAGCATATGTGATTTAATTTATTTTTATAAAAAAAGTAGTATTTTTGTAGTTTTATCTATCAAATATTGATGTTTTAAAAATATATATCAAATATTGATCTTAATTTTTCAATTAGAACATTTTATTGTAATAATAGCCATTTGTTTCATATTATTTTTAATTATATCAAAACTATCTCATTACACTGATATTTAATTCTAAAATAATATTTAATTTATATTTATTCTATTTTAAGTACATTTATTTTTGAAAATGTAATTTATTAGACAATTTTCACACTCTTGTTTTCTTTTTTAATAATAGAAGTTCCAGTTTATGGTTCATTAGCTATTTTTTTTCACATATTCTATGTTACATTTGAATTAGTTATACACTAACCTAATTCTTACATTAAAGTTATTTAAATTGAGTTTTTATAGTCAAAATAAATAATTATTTTAAAATATATATTTTTGTATGTATCAAAGTCTTAAGTTTTAATGTTATTCACGTGGTGACAATTCATGAAACATAGCAATGTCGGCAAAAGCAGAGAAGAGTATGAGTTTTCTCTTATGGTAGACCTTCTACGCTTATAATTAGTTCTTCAAGCTTCACAATCTCCAACAATGGTTTTAAAGAACTAAAGATGAATCACACGAGTTATAAATGATGAGACTTGAATGTAGTTTTCTAAGAGACTTACACAATATTTGGAAAGAAAAATTACAAAGTTCACTAACTATGGCTATCAAAAACAATTTAATTGGTAATGAGAAATTAAATAATTTGATTAGACATGAAAACAAATTAAAAGGCAAAGTTGCTAAAAACTCTTTTTAGAATTTTGATTAATGAAAATCACTAAGGATGGTTTTGTCCATTTTGATAAGAACAAATAGGGATATTAAAGTTTTTTTTAAGAATCTTATGTTGAAAAAAATTGTTGACTCCAAACAATTGAAAAACACCTATCTGACACCATATTAAAATAATATTATTATAATTGACTGTTGCAAATAAACTCAATTTCACAATAACTAAATTACTATTAGTATAGAGTAATTATAATTAATTCCATGAAATCCTTGATTGTTTGCTCACTCAATTTCACAATAATTCAATTTCCTTGATTGTGTCATCATACAGTCAGTTTCACAACATAATACATGTTTATACTAAAATTGACAACAAAATCACAACAACAAAAAAAATCCAAATTCATTTTATTTATTTATTTTCACAATAATTAAAAACATAATTTTATGTTATTCATTTTTAACTGCATAATCACTGATTAAGAAATATAGGTCTTACATGTCACGCTTACCGTGGATCATCGTTTAGCTAGGTCAAGATTTACAAAAGCTCATGGCGCTTTGCCCAGTTACGTTGTGCTTACACTTGATGACATTTTAAAAGTAAGTTTAGAAGAAACAATCTTATTTGAATGATGAAATTTATTAATTTTGTGTTATAAATATATGTATGTTTGAAAAAATTGTCACAGGGTTTGCATCTTGAATTCATTTTACTCAATGAAAATTTTAAAAATTTAAAATTTTATCAAAAATAATTTTATTCATCATGAAATCAATTATAAATTAATAAAATGTTAACCATGCAATTTACCTAACATGCAAACATGGTTTCTTTGCCAAAAATGAGATTCTACTCGCAAAACAAATTCTTACTGAAAAGTTATCACCACTTAAAATCCTGACAAAAATTTCTGCCAAATGTTTTCAAGCTATGAAACTTTAGTCCTCTCACTAACCTACTGTTGGCACTCAAATTATGTTAGTTTGTTTCTTCTATCCAAATTAGGAAATTCAAATGCTAGCTGTGTTAAAAAAACTTAAGATAAAGGTAACTAAAAAGAGATATTCGGCTAGCAACTGTAGTAGATGATATTTGGTAAATATTTTAAGATGAATGTTAGCTGAATTTGAAATTGAAATGATGGTTAAGGTACCAGGTAGTGGATTCTAAAAACTAGGGATTACAAGAAACAATAGCTGGGATTCAAAAAATTTGAAGATAAGGCAAGTGCTCAATGGACATGCCCAAGTTATCTTAAGCATAGGATCTCAATTGACAGTATAAATGTGTTAAGAAACTGTGTAAATGACCTTTTGCCAATCAATCAATCAGATTTATTATTTTTCAGCATATTTTAGTTACTTTCTTTATTGCTTTGCAGTTACTGTTTTATTTCATTTACATCCTTTATCCATTAAATTCACTGTAACTTTTTCACTTATTAAGTATTCTTTGGAGTAACTTGATAGTCCATAGTTGAAGGACAGATTTCCTCCTTTGACACCAATCACTTTATCAACATTTTAAAATCGTATTCTGAAAACATTAATTAACGCGACAACATCTACTTTAGATTAAATTAAGTGGGACGACCAAATACATATGATAATATACTATAAAAAAAACCTTGGCATCTATTCGTTTATATGCATCATCATTCTTAATCTCTCATAACTTTCTTGTGCATTTGTTCTCCTGAAGACATTGATGACAGTCACCACAGAGATTTTGTCTTTGTCACCCAAATAGTTGAAAACATAGATGTCTTCCTTTTTATTATGAAAAGTTAGCAAGAAAATTGCTTCTAATCTCTGTCATGATTTGTTTCTTTACAACGTTGATAGCCATTGAAAAATAATTGGACTAATAGTGCTATTTGCATTCTTCGGTATGGTAAGTGCAAAAATTACTTGAATTTAATTTGGTTAGGAGACGAGGAATAATAAGTGATTGAGACCTATTTTCAAGCAAAGGAAGAATAAGATGTGAATGAACAAATTTATCATAAATTTTTAACTTAAAAATTTTATTATGATACTACGTATATATTATATGGATGGAAACCTATTTTCCTTTCCACTTTTATATTATGTAAGCAGTAGTATCTTTGTTAAGTTAATTTTTTCTATTGGGATACTCATACAAGTAATTAATTAAGTTATTCATATTGCACAAAATCATCAATTTCCATTTATAATATTCTCAAAAAAATTTCTAAACTTTTCGTCCAAAATGAAAAATAGTTTGTTTTAGAAGAGCAGCTCTGCAATAGATTCTTAAGCGGTTACAAGTTTAAACATTTATTTCAATATAATGTATAACTGTATAATCACTTTATTCTCAAAGAACAAAAGTTTCTGGGTTTTGAATAAAAAACATTTTACTTCATTCTGGGTTTTCAAAAATTAACATTTACATCTGCCCAACAGTTAGATAATACGTTATTTATTATTTCAATTCTTGTGGGGGAATGTCACTAAAGAATGAAACATACGTTTCATAGCTCTGACATTAAGTACCCTGGAGCCATGTTGGGAGTTAAATTCCTTTCATTTTTCTAACTTAAACTAAATTTAGATAAACTTTAGAAGCATAAACACAAGGGCACTTCTTTTTATACTCCCTTTAATTCCAAATACACTTCCTCCACGTTTTTCTAAACAGAAAACTTCAAAAGTACCATTTTCCTGAAAACTAATTTTCAGAACTTAATTTTATAAACAGGTAAATGCGTTGGAATTAAATTTCTAAAATGTATTAAATACATTCTGGAACTAATTCCAGAAGAGAAAGGTGACAGGACTGCACAGAAACAAATACTTCAAGTCCTTTCAATTGTATTGCAATCTAATGGCTCACTAAATGGACAAAAAAAATGTGGGTGCAATTGTATGGTGGGTGCAGATTTTGGCCAATCAATGTTCTTTCAGATTTTTCTCACAATTTCTGGTCAACAAATAAACAAAATGGAAACTGATTTTATTTTGTGGAAGCGTGTAGACGAAGTAAAATCTGAGCAAGAAAAAGGAGGTGTGATGAGTTCATTCTACTACTATTCTAGAATTTAGTTTCGACAAGTGTTACAATTTTCACACTTACAAAATTTGGTTTTCAGCATGGACATTCGGGAACTAAATTGCGTAACATCTGCCTAATACCCAAAAAAAATGTTTCAGAAATTAGTCTTTGGAAAAAGGTATTTTGGGGCAGGGGGATTACAAAAACATGGAATGAGTGCATATACAAAATAAAAAGGTACAAAAGAAGCCCCCTAAACATTAAATTACCAAGGGGTACAGAGATTAAACTATGACAACCAACAAAAATAATAATAATACTCAATAAATGAAAGACTGTTCTATAGCCTCTGAAATTCAGGCAAAGGAGCACAAGTACAGGCCAAAAAAGAATGTAAAATTTGTGACCTTCGAAACCAAACTTAGTACAAGCTTAGGTTAGAAATTGGAGACTAGTTCCAACTGGACTAGACCAGTCGAACTTGAGAAGTGTTAGAAAACATGTAAGCAACAGAGTCATAAGACTTAAGTGTCAATATTTTGGGTAAAACTTTTTGCACCCAATTCACCCCTACCCACCTTTTTCTATCCACATCCCTTTGTATTTCATAAATTAGTTACCAGAATGTAGAAAACAATTTCGGAAACTAATTTGAAAATACATGGTGTGTGGAAAGTTATCCCCGAATAATTTTGGAAAAAACAGGCCAATGACCACATGAATTCTAACTCTCCCACACTCTTGGTCAAGGCCAACACATGAATTCTTTTTTTTTTTTTGTTTTTGAAGATCACGCATAAATTCTAATAATGTGGAAGTAAACAAGAGGTTTAAGATATTTATCTTGGACTAATAGTGGCAGTTGCCAGCCTTCATATTCAAAAGGTACCTTTTCCAGCAAGAAATGAAATGCTACCTTTAGCCAGTCTACAGGCCTATTCTTGATCAAGTAGGGCAAGCCTCCATACAAATTAATTGGAACCACCATATTCAATGATAATCAATGACCTAGTTAGTGAAGCAAAGTATTTTCTATTGACAAAGATTGGCGAACTGTGTAGTAGAGCCATCATCCTAGGATATATAACTAAATGAAAATAAAATTGATATATCATATCAGGTGCATCACCCTTTTGAAGCACATTTCTAAAGCCACACAAAAATTAGGCCTCTCTCTCTTTCCCCCCACATATATCACTGGTACTAGTATTCAAGTCTTACTCGTTTTTTCTTTCTTTTTCCTATTCACTTGCTTTTTCTTCTCTACCACAGAATTAAGACCATTGTATGTTTCCTGACATGCCTTTATGACGGAACAAACCTCCGCATCATCTTGTGGAATTTTCTTAAGCATAAAGTGAGCAGATTTATCATCTCCTGCTGCCAAAAGTGCCTGATACATCCTACAACCATAGAAATAATTAACAGTCACAACTATTAGGCAAAGATAAATACTATACAAACTCAAACAGGGTTAGGGAAAGGGAGAGGCTTACAACTTACCTCAAGTAACTTAATACATTGTAAGGAAATCCAGCAACCTTGTACTCTCTCCAAATCATGTGAGCATTATTCAAATCTCCAGCATTGGCACAAGCACTTAGAAGAAAATCAAGACACTTCCGCGAAGGCATAAGGCCAAGCTCATCCTTGATTGCCCGAAGCAAGTCCAGACCAATCTGTAAATGAGTGGACTCAGAGTCTGCAATTAGAGAAAATACCTACACAGACACAATGTTGATATCAATAAGACGCTTGTCAGTGGGAGTCATTGTGATGAAGAGAGGAAACAAGTATAAATTTTGTCATTTCCATGTATGACAAGACAAATATTTCCTAGTCTGTTACAAAGAAAAGCACAAAAAAGTTTCACACTCAAACACAAACTATATTATCAGTAACCTAGCATATGTAGTACTATTAGGGAGATAGAGGGTAGAGAGAAATACTCTAATTAACAAACTCTTGTATTTTTCTTAAAAAAAAAATTTTGTTTCTCTGCTTTTACAATAGAAAGAACAACCTATTTATAAGCATTAACATGTTTTTCAAAAACTGAAAATAATAAAACCTAATTATAGTCATAAAACAACTTATTTATGGACATTAACATGTTTTTCAAAAACTAAAAATAATAAAACCTAATTATAGCCATAAAACAACCTATTTATGGGCATTAACATGCTTTTCAAAACTGAAAATAATAAAACCCACTAATTAGCATTTAATGTTTATTTAACAAAATTCTCCCATAAATTTAAATGCTTCTACCATCCATCATGTCAATCATCTTCTTGTATTTGTCAAAAAATACTTTCGATAACGGTTTTGTGAAGATATCAACAACTTGATCCTGACTTGCCACATGCACCAATTCTACACTTCCTTCCTTCACATGATCACGGATAAAGTGAAAACGAACGTCAATGTGTTTACTTCTTTCATGGTTCATTGGGTTCTTTGCCAATTCAATCGTTGATTTGTTGTCAACTTGAATCACAGTTGCACCTAGTTGCTTTAGCTCCATCTTGCACAACAAATTTCTAAGCCATAACGCATGACATACACACCAAGATGCTGCCACATATTCAACTTCACATGCAAGAGCGTCACAATCGGTTGCTTCTTTGAAAGCCAAGAAAATGTTGTGTTGCCTGTAGAGAATACATACCCCGATGTACTTTTCCGATCATTTATGTCCCCACACCAATCGCTGTCAGAATAACCAACCAACTTATAATGCCGACACTTAATGAAAGATCCGATCTTGTGCATGTGAGATAGCGAAGGCTTCCTACCAAACTTCAGTATCTACTTGCATCGACATGTTCTCCTCCATTGAACTTCGAGAGTTTTGCACCTAGTTCCATTGGTATTGATACCGGGTTGCAATTTTCCATCTTGTATTTTTTCAAAATCTCTTTTGCATATGTCTCCTGTGAAACAAAGATATCTGTCTTTCCTTGTCTAACCTCCAAACCAAGGAAAAACTTCATCAATCCCAAATCTGGCAACTCAAATTCTCGTGTCATTGTGCTCTTTAACTTTTCTATCATCTCATCATTGCTACCCATAAAAATGAGGTCATCGACATAGAGAGCAACAAATATCACGTTACCTCCACTCTTCTTTGTGTAAAGGGCATGCTCGTAAGGACATTGCTTGAACTCGTTCTCCTTGAAGTATGTATCGATACAAGTATTCCATGCCTGCGGTGCTTGCTTCAACCTGTAAAGCGCCTTCTTCAATTTTAGCACCTTCTTCTCTTCTTCGATTTTCATGTACCCGAGTGGTTATTCGATGTAGACTTCTTCAAGCACACCATTCAAGAATGTCGACTTGACATCCATTTGAAACATCGGCCATTTGAATTGAGCAGCTTGGGAAATGAGCAATCGGATTGTCTCCATTCTTACAACGGGAGCAAACACCTCGTCGTAGTCGATTCCTGCCTTTTGTTTGTATTCCTTCGCAACAAGTCGCACCTTGTACCGCTCTATCTCGCCTTGAGCATTCATCTTTTTCTTGAATACCCACTTCACACCAATGGACTGACTTCCCTCTGGCAATTCTGTTAGCTCCCATGTATTGTTGCGGTCAATCACTGTAATCTCCTCATTCATGGCAGTTTTCCACTTCTTGTCTCGCAACGCCTCTTCAAAGCTGATATTTTCAGCATCTGCCAAAAGACATACAAGATGTACCTCATTTGTCGAATCATACAAATCTTGCAAACTTCGCATGTTGGGTTGTCGTGGTTCATCTTCATCATCGGTAGTTTCAGAATTGGTTGGTATACTTGTTAGTGCAATGACTGATGATTCTTCAACCTCCGTCGAATTGTTCCAGTCCCACTCGCTTGCTTCATTTACTCGCACATCACGACTCACCATCACCTTCTTGCTTATCGAGTCAAGTAGCTTGTACCCTTTTGTCTTCTCATCATACCCAATAAAAATATATTTTTTGTTTTTGTCTTCGAGCTTCATTCTTTGTTGATCTGGTACGTGTGCATAAGCCACACTACCAAACACTTTGAGATGAGAAATTGTCGACTTTGGTCCGCTCCATGCCTCTTGTGGTGTTTGATCATCTAACTTCACATGTGGACATCGATTTTGTACATAGATGACGCATTGCACGGCTTCCGTCCAAAATTCCTTTGGCATCTTTTTGCTCTTAAGCATTGACCGAACCATGTCGAGAATGATCAAGTTCTTCCTCTCGGCCACACCATTTTGTTGAGGAAAGTACGGTGCCGTTAGAAATTGCCTTATGCCTTGCTCCTCGCAATACTCCATGAAAGCCGTCGAAGTATACTCGTCACCTCTATCGAATCGTACAACTTTGATGTATCTATCAGTTGCCTTCTCCACCATCACTTTGAACTTTTTGAACACCACGAATGCTTCGGATTTTTCTTTCAGTAAATAAACCCAAGTTTTTCGTGAGAAATCATCGATAAAAGAAATGAAATACCTTTTACCGCTAAAAGATTCGGGGGTAATTGGTCCACATATGTCGACATGAATCAACTCGAGAGGTTGTTTAGCCCAATATTCTTCCTTCTTTTGATACAAGGTTCTCGCATGCTTGCTGAGCACACATTCTTCACAAAAATTTCCCTCGTAGTCCATGTTGGGTAGTCCGTGCACCATATTCTTCTTTGCTAACTCTTTTAGACCACCATGATGTAAGTAACCAAAACGGAGATGCCACAGCGATGCCTTATCTTCTACATCAACTCGCAAACATTTTTCTCGTATGCTTTTCAAGTTCAGTTTGAACATCCGATTTTTTTCCATCTCGATTCGAGCAACCAAACGCCCTTGCTTGCTCGTCAAGTGTAGTAGTTGATCCTTTAAAAATATCAAGTAGCCTTTCTCTGAGTTGCCCCATACTCAAAATGTTGGTCTTGAGGTCTGGTACGTAATAAACATCTTGGATTGACCCAATTAAGCCATCCTTTTGTAAGTAACAAATTGTACCTCGGCCTTTGACCTCCACCTTCGATGCATCTCCAAATGACACATGACCATCTTCAATCTTTTGCATCTCTTTGAATAGGTACTCGTGACCGCACATATGGTTGCTTGCCCCCGAGTCGAGGTACCACAGATTGCCATTGTTGGTGCTGACTTCATTTTGAGTCATCAAGAGAAAACCTTCATTCGTTTCGTCTTCCAAGGCTAGGTTGGTTGTTTCTTCTACCTTTTTATCGGCTCGACAATCTTTTGCAAAATGTCCCACTTTACCACAATTGTAACATTTGTCGAAATTGCAATCCTTTGCATAGTGACCATATTTGTGACATTTGTAGCACTCGATGTTGGAATAATTTGATCGGCCGCCTCTTCCTCGACCACGTGCTCTTCCATGCCAATTTGGTTGGCTCGATGTCCCTTCTCTTTATAGTACTCTTCATGATTGTTGCCTTGACCACCGTGACCATTTTCACAACTTCCACAGCCACGACCTCTACCTCGAAAATTTTGAGAATAGTATACCTTTTCATCTTTGATTGACGCCTTGGTTTGAAGTGCTTGCTCGAGTGTTTCCTCCTTTTTCTTCTTCTTACGTTGCTCGTGTTCAAAATCTTCTCCACAACTTGCGTATCAGTTAACGTTTCACCGTTTCGGTTGAGCTAATTCACCACGGTCTGTACACGCGTGATGTAGTCAGATACACTTTCCGACTCCTTCATCTTCATGGTCTCCAACTCACCACGAAGAGTTTGGAGACGCACTTGCTTGACTCGGTCGGCTCCTTTGAACATTTTTTCTAAAATGTCCCACGCTTCTTTTGAAGTAGTTGTACTGACAATCTTCTCAAAGCCCAATTCGTCAACGGTTCGGAACATGTATAATGTCGCCTTATCCTTTGATCGCGTATCTTTCAACGCCTTCAATTAAGCCGCCATATAACCTGTGGTATTTGTTGGTTCTCTGAATCCTTCTTCAACCACCTCACATACATCTTGAGAATCGAGAAGAGCTTTCATTTGAATACTCCAGTTCTTGTAGTTTGCCTTTATTAACTGTGGTAGCGGCATTTGCCCCGTCACATTCGCCATTAGCTCTGATACCAAATTGTAGCATTATTAGAGAGATAGAGGGTAGAGAAAAATACTCTAATTAACAAACTTTTGTATTTTTTCTTAAAATCTTTCTATTGTTTCTCTACTTTTACAATAGAAAGAACAACCTATTTATAGGCATTAACATGCTTTTCAAAAATTGAAAATAATAAAACCTAATTATAGTCATAAAACAACCTATTTATGGGCATTACCATGCTTTTCAAAACCTGAAAACAATAAAACCTAATTATAGCCATAAAACAACCTATTTATGGGTATTAACATATTTTTCAAAACTAAAAATAATAAAACCCACTAATTAGCATTTAATGTTTATTCAACAGCATAGTACTGTAAGTTTATAAAAATTGAGCAACGAGGGAATAAGAACTCACCGCGTCAAAAAGAGCTTCCATTACTATTTCATCATTTTCAAACTTGTCCTTAAGTTGTTTGAACAAGAGAATAACAGAACTGACCCAAAAGGTTAAAGTGTGAAGATGAGCAACGTGCCGAACACAATTTGAATGCAAACAAATTCAATACAGGAGGGGTAAAAACATCAAACCTCAAATTCTTCTTCCGAATACAGTACATGATAACCTTGAAGCAACCATCAACCCAATAGTCTAGATCACTCACTTCCTCAAGTAGAAGCAGCAGTTCATCCAACTCCTCATCGAATTGAGTGAACTCCTCCTAAGAATGTTTAGTAATTAATTATACAGTTTAAGGTAGATGATATACAAATCACTAATGCAAAACCTTACAATCAGAATTATAATGGCTTTTGGCTCCAAATTATGTCCAGCTTTCTTAATCTCCTCATATACAAGAAGAGCCTCGGACAATTGCCCATGTGATGCAAGAGATGAGACAAGTACACTCTTGATTTCATTTAAGCTCTTGTTTGATATGTTTGGATCTAACACTACCTGCAACATGAAACACAACGTATGCTTTATACCAATATTGAAGAAAGAGGTGATTTACAAGATATTTTGTCGTTTACAAAGTCACTCCAAAAGAGTTAGTGTGGAAAAGCATAGCATATTTACACATAATGAAGAAATTAACTAATTTTGGCTAATTTTAATATTTAATAAAATTAAATTATATTGGTATAGCTCGTACAAGCTGATATTTCAATATTTATTTTTAATTTTAGGTGTATAAAAACCAGTTTTTTTTACAAATATGTAAATAACACTTGCAATAATATGTTGTCAATTTAAAAACGTGAAAGGTCTTTGTTAGGACGGAGTCTGAACAACAACCTATAGGAGAAAAGGGTCTGCAGGTTTACATAGCAAAAGAAAAGGGGTCAAGGTTGTAACAGACTAATAAATGGTCAAGATTATAATAGATTAATAGTGGTTAGGAAAGTTGGTTGTTATGGGGAATATTGTAACTCCTATAAATAGGTCCTCTATAGCTAATTAAAGAGGGATTTTTTAATAGATTGTTGACTGGATAATTTCCAGGGTAAAAAGGAGTGAGCTCCTTTGGAGCTATACTAGTATATCTTGGTTCTTGGGTTGTTCTTTTCGATCTATCAGTAATAAAGGAGCGAATTCCAAATTTCCTTTCCTTTTTGTTGTGTGATTATTCATATAACAAAAAGAAGATCCTAACAGTCTTTAATTTGAAATGACCCTAACTCAATCTCAAAAGCTAGCTTATGAGGTAAGAATTGCCCAAACCTTTGTATGTTCTCTACTTTGGTCATATCTGTAGTCGATGTGACATCTCAACACATGCCACTCATGCTTAGGAATAGACATTTGGAGCCTAGAGATTGTCATAAAGATGAAGAATTGTGGGAATTGTGTGTTTAATGCTACACACATTTTGCTTATTCATAATAAGAAAAAGAATTAAATAAGGTTACATGGAAACAAATCAAGCTATACAATTTTTCCCTATTTACAATATTTCTAACTTTCCCTATTTATAAGATCTTAATCAAATCTTTCACACTCCCTTTCAAGTTTAAGCATAGATATCATATGCACCAAGCCTGTTACAAATAGAAATAACATGTTACCTCCTTGAAAGATTTAGTAAATATATTTACTAGTTGATCATTGGAGCTGAAAAATTCAGTAGTGATTTCTCTGGACAGTACCTTGAGAAAGTGACAATTAATCTTTATATGTTTTGTCCACTCATGAAATATTGGATTAGATACAATATGAAGAGCTGCCTAATTATCACAAAAAAGTCTAGTGCCCTGAGTGTCTCCAAATTGTAGTTGTTGAAATTGTTTTAGCCATGTAATCTCACAGGCAGCTATTTCCATAAATCGGTATTCTACTTTGGTATTGGATCTAGCAACCGTATTTTGTTTCTTACTTCTCCATGAGATTAAATTACCCCCAATAAGAATACAAAAGCTAAAAGTAGATCTTCTATCAGATGATGATTCTACCCAATTAACATAAGAGTAGCAAACTATATTTGTATTGCCTGTATCTTCATAAAAGATCCCACAACCTGGTGCATTCTTAATATATTTGAGGATGTGCATCACAACATACTCACAGCAAAAGTAATATTTGGTCTAGTGATAGTGAGATAATTAAGTTTGCGATAACTTCTCGAGTCATTATGTGACTCTCCTGAGCCCAAAAGAAGTTTGAAGTGTAACTCGAACGACAATCAAGCATCCCTATTTCAATGAGAATCCAATGCGTACTTACATTGGAAAATGACTATGCTAGAAACGGATTGAGTAATCTCAATACCCAAAAAATACTTGAGAGGTCCCAAGTCTTTCATCTAAAACTAACTATGAAGGTGGGATTTCAGTAAGCTAATATCATTTGTGTCACTTCTAGTAATAACGATGTCATCAATATACACCACCAAGTAAATGCATAGTCCAGACAAAGAGTGAAGAATGAAAATAAAGTGGTTAGCTTCACACCGAGTCATACCAAACTGAAGTATGACAAAGTTGAAGCAACCGAACCAAGCAAGGGGAGATTGATTAAGGGTGTAAAGTGATTGACAAAGGTAGTAGACAAGGTTCTCGCCTCTAGAAGCAAGAAATCCTAGGGGTTGGTCCAAGTAGACTTCTTCCTGTAACTCATCATAAAGAAAGGCATTTTTAATATCCACTTGATGGTGTGGCTAATGGTGGGTGGCAACCATAGCAAGAAACAAACATATAGACATAATCTTGGCTATAAGAGAAAAATTGTCCCCATAGTCAAGACCAAAGATCTGTGTATAGCCCTTAGCCACTAGTCAAGCTTTGAAGCAATCAATATTGTCATTGGGTCCAACCTTCACTGTATAAATCATTGACAACCAACAGTAGTTTTCCCACGTGCCACTGGATTGTAGAGTAACCAGTTCATCCAACATTACCTATTTCCAAGAAAGATCAACCATGGTTTCACCTATAGACTTTGGAATAGCCACAAAATCCAAAGAAGAGACGAAAGAGAAATATAAAGGAGATACTCGATCATAATGAAGAGTACAAGCATATAAAGGGTTAGGATTACGAGATGACTGAATACCTTTGCATAGAGCATTGGGAAGCTCATGTTTAGGGAACGTAGATGGAAGGGCTATCGAAACAAGAAATGATGATGGGAATTAGTAAGAGGAGCCACCAAAGGTCACGATCACCATTGGTATGTCAAAAGTGGTGGCGAAGCAACAGTAGCAGCAACAGGAGCAATTGATGGAGCATCCAAAATAGTAGCCTCACTAGCCTTAGAAAAGAAAAAAGTAGACTTAAAGAAGGTAACATAGGCATAAATGAGGTATAGTAGAAGATAGGGACAGAAGCAATGATACCCTTTCTAAAGGCACGAATAACCAAGAAAGACATACTTAAGAAATTTGGCAGATGGTTTATCTTTACCTATAGTAAGATCATGTACACAATAGGTGCAACCAAAGATGTAAGGGAAAACTAGAAAGGGAACCTATTGTGGGTACAAAAGAGAGTACGGTGTTTGATTGTGAAGGATAGATGAGGGCATGCAATTGATCAAATAACAAGTAAGGATTGCATCATCCCAGAACCGTAGAAAAACATGATAATAAAGAAGAAAAGTGCGAGTTGTTTCAACAAGGTGGCTATTCTTGCATTTGCTAACATCATTCTGTTGTGGTGTGTAGGCACAAGAGGTTTGATGAAGAACTCCTTAAGAGGTTAGCAAGGTTGTAATCTAGGAAGATAAACATTCTCTAGCATTATTAGTGCAAAAAATTTGAATGGATTTGCCAAATTGATTGCGAATTTCATTGAAAAAACTTTGAAAAATAGAAAAACATAAGAACGTTGTTTCATTAAGAACACCCAAGAACAAGAAGAAAAATATCAATAAATATAATCAAAAAAGAAAAACCTAAAGACGAACAGATTCGACTAAGCTCCCAAATATCAAAGTGCACTAAAGCAAAAGGTGACACAACACTTTTATTAATACGAGAATTATAAGAATACGAAAATGTTTTACTAACTAGCATGAGTGACATTGCTAAAATTTAAGTGTAGAAAGACTAGGGACCAAAAGATGTAACTTCTCCAAGTTAGGATGACCAAGGCATTGATAAGCAAGATCAGCAGAGGCAGTAGATAAACAAGCAACCGATGGAGTTAGGCAATACAATCCTCCAAACTCATGTCCTGCTTCATTCATTTAGTAAGTCAATCTTGAATAAAACAAATTATTGATAAAAAGGATAGAGAAGTGATCGAGTTTGCTAATGGAAATTAAATTAAATGGACAATTAGGAACAAATAAGACACATTTTAAATTGAGATTAGGAAGAGGGTGGGTTTGGTCAATGCCATGGACTTCAATATGAGAGTCATTGGCAAGAGTGACAAAGGGCAAAGAATCGATGAAAGCCAATTGGGAGTAAAGAGATTGATCACTAGTCATATGATTAGAGGCATCAAAGTCAAGAATCTAGGGCCCAAATGAGGAGGTCTGGGAGACAAAAGCTACAAGATTACTAGATTGAACCACGGTAGACTCATGTGAAGTGGATTGTTTGGTTGCCCAAAAATGGAGGAACTCATGATATTCGATGGCAAAAATAGTGACATTTGCTGGTGGGGTAGTTGCAAACAGGATAGGATCAACAATCTAAGCAACATTGGTGGTCTTAGATTGCTCCTGAGCTTTAGTACAACACTCCACTTCGATGTGGCCAACGTGATTGCAATAATTGCAACAAGGACGATTCTTGCCACTACAACCTCCACCACAGTCCCCAGGATGAGATGATTAGGAAACAAGAGCAAAGGTATCAGCAGCAAATCCAAAAACATGTGGAGTGGATAAATGCAACAATTTTTCACTTACCATATCATAAGTAGGAACAATAGGACCCGAAAGAATCTGGTTTCATACCGAGTCAAGTCCTAGTGGGAGACCAACAAGAGCAAGCACCATGAAGTACTAATTACATTGTTGGAAAAAGGTCTCGACATCAGGAGTGAAGGGCATTAAATTGTTATAATCTACAATCAAACGATCTAGCTTACCAAGATATGTTTGCATGTCCATGTTTTCAACCTTGGTAGACAACATGTTAGTGATGACATTGTAGAGGTAATGAACATCATTGGAATAAACTTTTTTTGGCTTTGGTCCAAACCACATAACAAAATGGGAAGGCATGGTATTGAGGTTGGAGATGAGAGGCAATAGAGAACCAAAGAACGCTACACAAAGAGGTGTCGATCTGCAGCCATTGAGCATGATCTTAGGAAGAAGGTTGGAAGGCGAAATGGTCAAGTGGTCAGCACTACCCTTTTCACAAAACCAGAGTTGAACAGTAGCAGCCCAGGTTGTATAGTTGGCGGAACCACTCAACTTTTCACATGGAACGAGAGGAACGTTGGTAAACATTGCAACAAAGATGTATTTAGAACGTGTACCACTAGTAGCCATGGAGAAATGAGCCAAGAAGTACCTACAATGGGTCGCCAAAGATAGAGAAGGGTGGAGAAAAAGTTGCCTGCAAATGGGTTGCCAAAAAAAGACTACACGCATCGAAAGAAGGGAGGCATGTGAGACGAAAGCATCAAAGAGAGGTGGCATGTGGCAATGTGTTCAGCAATGTCAAAGGTCAGGGTTGCTAGAGAGATGGTCACCGGAACATGATGAAAACCCAGGTGGTGTGCTGGTGAATGGAGGCTGAGAACGCTGTCAAACAGTGGCAGTGGTAGGCATGGTACTGTTCACCGCAAAGAACGATAGAAAAAAAGGAGAAAGGAGATCGAACCTGTTAATTTGATACCATAAAGAATTGTGGGAATTGTGTCTGATGCTACACACATTCTATTTATTTATAATAAGATAAAGAATTAAATGGGGTTACATGGAAACAAATCAATCTATACAATTTTTCCCCAATTACAATATTTCTAACTTTCCCTGTTTACAATAAGATGTTAATCAGATCTTTCACAATATTGCATTGGGAAAACTGCCAGGTAGATTTTTCACTGGAAAGCCACAGCACCAAGTTGATTGCCCTGTAAAATCTGAGGCAATGTTTCATCTTTGGATAATTGAGGATGGTCAAATATCAGCTCTATTATTTGTTAGCAATAATTGTGTGAACATGACAAGCTACACCCAGCTACTCATCAATATGCAATTTTTAAAGCTTGCACAATGCCAGGTATGTTGTTTATACCCATACCTGTTTTGCCTTCTCCAATTTTCCACAAGCTGCATATGAATTAATAAGGGCCATAAAAACTTGCTTTGTAGCTTGGACTCCAGATTGCTTCATTTCTTCACAATACTACAAAAAAAATTATTGTAATTAGCAACTCAAAATGTTCATACATCAAATCTTAAGATCAGAACTCCAGTTAACGACTTAACAAAAAATCTTAGTTTACATCAATTCATCAGAAGTGTATGAATGCAGCTACAAGTATGCATGCATTAAACAAACAATTAACAGTTAATCATGTTGACATTTTGGGGCATGAATGGTTGAACATTTAATTTAATAATCAACATTTACTAGAAGTTCACTGATTTCAGCCCTCCCATTATCATGATATTGACAGACATTAAAGCATATGAACTTGATCTATGTGTACAACACACATTATCAGGGATTATTTTAGCATACTTGATGAAAATTCATTGAACACTGAAACTTCCAAGGAGAATCCCAACAACTTGTTCATAGGCTAGGCTTGCAAACACAAACTAGCAGAACAAAAAATAGCAAACACAGAGCCACACTAAACAAGTAGCCGACAGTTGGATGTGCTTTTATTTTAAGTTTTAAATAAGGATTCTAAAAGATTTAGGTGGTTAAGATCCAAATCAGATTATTCATATCTGATCTGACTTGTTTCTCCCTTATTTTCTCCCTATCTTATCCTTATAGTCAAAGTGGTTAGGATCTCTGCTAGCCAGCTCTACCTATATAACATTTTCATTTAATTCTAATCAATCAATAATAAGTTCATTTTCATCTCCTAAAATTGCATCGTATACTAGAGTATTAGAGAGTTATTCTCTCAAGCTTCTTGTGAGCTAAGTGGGTTATGCCACATCAGCATATTCTTGTTACAAAGTTATGTAGAATTCTTGTTAGCTGTTAAGTTCAGCACAGTTAGTTAGCTTCTCATCTACTCTTTCCCTATACCTATATAACTTATCTCTTCAGTTGAAGAGATAAGAATATCAATAACAGAGAACACTTTAGATCAATTCTCTCTCTCTCTCTTTATCTTCGTTCTATAATTTCTTCATGGTATCAAAGCTTAGGCTCTAATCTAGTGTTATCCCACACTATGTCTTCCACAAATTCTAGAGGCATCAAAGCAGCAAAATCCTCATCTATGGTCAATGCTCTGTCCTCTGGTTTTAGTATGCAGCTTATAATCCAAAAGCTGAATGGAAGAAACTAACATTGAATGGGCTCAATCAACAAAGCAACTTTGGTGTGATCATTGTAAAAAACCAGGGCCTTCATAGGAACACCTACTAGAAACACCATGGAAAGCCACCCAACTTGAAAAAGAAAACAAATGGAGAAGGTCGAGCATTTCAAACCTCAAATGGAGCAAAAGGGAAACTGAGTCACTCACTTTCTCTAAGGAACAATTGGAGCTTTTGTATGAGTTCTTTTAAACTAAAATGCAAGTTATTCCATCCTTTTCTTTCTCTACTGCTCTTCTTTGTACCAAACAAAATTCTAAAGCCCCATAAATCATTGATTTTGGAGCTAATTACCACATGAAAAATTGTTCAAAACTGTTTTTCACATGTAGTTGTGCAAATCATAAAATGATCAGAATACATTTTCTACTATAGTTCATGTTGGTCCATTCCTACATCTATACCTCTAACTCTTCACAATTCCTTCATGTCCCAAATTTGTCATGTAACCATTTGTCCATTAGTAAATTAACACATGATCTAAGCTGTTTGGCTATTTTTTAGTCCTCTAGTTGCAAATTACAAGAGTTAAGTTTGAGGAGGATGATTGCCAATAGTAAGGAAGTTGATGGACTCATTCTCTTTGAGGATGAAGTTGTTTTTAAGGAAAAAAACTCAAAGTAATTGTCTCTGTTGAAAATCATAGTCAAGTATTATGTATTTATTGAATAGCAGTTTATAGGCAAGTCATGTCTAAATGAGAGGAACAAATCTCCAAAATCAAACTTTGTGGTGTCATTGAAACACACGGATTCAGCAGCTCTATGTCTCTCCTTTCTTTCTTTCAACATGGTATCTAGAGCCTGAAACGTCGTCGCCCATTGCCCGCCTCTTGCCACCACCACCCAACTTCTCGGTGACTTTCAAGTAATAATTTGTTGTCATATTTTTGCCCTTTTTCAGCTCCTGGCTTCCTCGAGTCCTACAGAACCTCCTAGGGCAAATGTCCCTATTTTCTCCAACTTTGTTCTCTCTACTAACAATTTCAGGTGTGAGTTTGTTTTCAACCTACAAACCCCTCAATCCAACCTAGCCCAATTACATTTTTGTGGGTTGGGTTGGGTCATTGGATAGGATTGGGTTTTATTGAGAATAAAAAAATAAAGTATGATGTAACTTAGAAAATAAAGTATTTAGGCATATTATCTTTGATTTAGAGAAAATTATATCTCTTCTAATTTATTGTAATCAATCTTTCTTGCCTATATAAACACCTATCTTTGTTGTATTAAAAAACATGGTTTTAGCACAATATTTCTTTGTTTTTTCTCTTTCAACATGGAATCTAGAGTCTCCTAAATGTCGTGTTTACCTGGTAGACCCATTGTTCTCGGAGAAAATTCTTTTTAACGAACCATTTCTCTTTTACAATGACCTTTGTTTTCTTTTCCAACGACTTCTATGACAAGATTTCCAACGTGTGACCCCACCCCTAGACTTGATTTTTGCCGATCTACACAACCTTGGTGGTCACATCAACTTCCAACGACTCACACACCTCTTTTCTCCAATGCCAAACAACACCTTGCAGTGGCACAAATCAACCCACAATTGCTAGTGATGGATTCTTGTCTTAGGCGACCCTACCCCTGAAATTTTGGCCTCATGGGACATTATTTGGTGATTCTCCTTCTTTCTCTCTCCAAATAGGTTGCTTTCTCTATCCAAGTACTGTTTTCAAGTAATGTTTTGCATATTCATTTGTTATGACATCCAGCACCTCTACTTCGCTTCCCAAGGCGAAGCCTACCATTTTTTCCAACATGCCAATGTCTATTGAGAAGATGGATGGTTCTAACTACTCTACCTAGGCCTTAGAAATTGGTTTGTGGATTAGTCGATCAGAATACTAATCCCATTTCACTATCTCTATAGATTCCATACCGAAAATGCAGCATGAGCAGTGACGAAAGATTGATACCCAACTCTACAGTGTTCTCAAATCAATGATTCACCTCTCACTCAAACCAATTTTCAAGCCCTATGAATCGATTTAAAGTGAGGCTCATGACCTATATATCAATGATACTCAATGTCTATATAGCATGTGTTAGGATCTGATAACGTTGCTTGCTTCCCGACTATTTTTTAGTCTTATGTATTCTTATTTTGGTCGTGTTCATGTCGCTTTGCATGACTATAATGAACTCCCGCCTCCTGCAGCATCCAATCCAACCAAGGCAAAGAAGGAATTAGAAATCCAAAGCATCTTCTTTAGAACTTTGGCCTTGTATGGCTTGCTCCCAAAATATTCAGGAACACGTGATCAAATTCCTAGATCAGCCATGGCCCCAACAATGACGTCTGCATCGTCTGCACTTCTCTGATTCCACCCAAATCTGCTACAGAATCCCCTACTCCTACATTAGGCAATATTTCTGCCCTTACCTCTCAAAATGGTAATTCTAGACACTCACGCACAGGTTCCTCTAACTCCAAAACAAAATATAAGCATGACCATTGTCATCAAATACTGCATAGGCATCCACTCCTAATATTACTCTGCTTTGATGGCTCACATTGGTAAATCTTCTGCTTGCCTCTCTCAATCTCCTTCCCTAGGTCCTTGGATAGTTGATTTTGGTGCATCTGATCACATCATCGATAATCGTTCTCTTTTCTCTTCACTTACAACAAATGATTTTTTTCCTGCCAATGGTACTCAAATACAAATCTTAGGCATTGGAACTACTCATCCATTTCAATTGCTTAATGTTCACTTTGTTCTTTATGTATCTAACTGCCCTTTTAATTTACTATCTATCACTCATTTAACCCTATCCCATGACCTTATTCTTACCTTTACTAAACATTTTGTGAGCTTACAAGAATGAATCTCGAGACAGACATTTGGTGTTGGATGGGAGTCACATGGTCTATATTATCTCTCTATTTCACCACCGATATGTGCATTTGTTGTCTCCCCAATGATAATTCATGCTCAACTAGGACATCACATCCCAGTTTGCTCAAACTACAAAAGATGGCGTCAAGCCTCCACATTTTATCTAGTTTATATTGAATCGTATTAGTTAGGAAAACACATTTATCAGTCATTCCCTGACAAAGTCAATAAGTGAGTTGTGTCTCCTTTTTTCTTAGTTCACTCCAATGTTTAGGGTCCCTTGTGTACAGATAATGTGTCTAGTTTTTTATATTTTGTTTCTTTTATTAATGATTTTTCTCATTAACATGGATTTGGTTGATGAAAAGTCAATCTTCATTATTTTCTATCCTTGAAAACTTTTATAATGAAATAAAAACACAATTCAATATCCCTATCTGTTCTCTTTGCAATGGCAATGCTCGTGAATACTTGTCTCATCCATTTCAACAATTCATGGCATCCAAAAGAATTATCCATTAAACATCTTACCTCCATACATCTCAACAAAATGGAGTGGCTGAACGTAAGAATCGACATCTCATTGAAACTACTCGAACCCTTCTCATTCATAGTCATCTTCCTCATCGCTTCTAGGTAATGTTGTCCAACAACTTGCTACCTCATTAATTGCATGTCATCCTTAGTCCTCAATGATCAAGTTCCCTACTCTATACTATTTCCAAAGTCTCTTCTCTACAATTTTTCATCACGTGTCTTTGGTTCTACTTGTTTTGTTCACAATCTCACTATTGGTCGTGACAAACTCTCCTCGCTCCTTCAATGTGTACTACTAAGTTATTATGGTTCTCATTATTGTTGTTTGGTTCTTGATGTTACTAGTTTATATTTTTTTGTCTCCTTTTTTAAATTTGTCCCACACTTTGAGTCTATCAACTCTACTCCTGACATATGGAGTCTTATATCTCCTAGTCCACCTGTTCTTCCTCTTTCCCCACCAAATGACTCTACTCCATCCCGGGATGATCCTCCAACACCTTTGCAACCTCTTCAAGTGTATTAGTGTTGGCCTCCACCACTAAAAATTATGCCTTCTCCAATGACGGATGAGATAGTAGAGCCCATGTCTGACTCTTCCTCAATTCCATCTCCTGCACTATATTCAGATCTGTCCAATGACCTTCACTAGCCTATTGCTCTTCGAAAAGATATACATTCAATTCAACTCATCCCCACATTATACTAACCTTAGCTATAGTCGTCTTTTTCCTACACACTATACTTGTTTGTCTTCCTTGTCTTCTATTTCTATTCCTAATTCCCCAGGTGAAGCATTATCACAACTAGAGTGGAGGCAACCAATGATAGACTAGATGTGTATTTTCCAAAGTAGTGGCACTAAGGAGTTGGTTCCTCTTCCTACTAGCAAATTTGTTGTTGGGTGTCGTTGGTTATACACCCTTAATGTTGGTCTCGACGGTACCATTGATCAATATAAAGTTCATCTAGTTGCAAAAGGATACACATAGGTCTAAGACAAGACTACACTAATAGTTCATTTCTGATCACCAAGATTACTTTTATCAGACTCCTTTTCCTATAGTTGTCATTCGTCACTAGCCCCTTTTCCAACTTGGTATTAAGAACATTTTTCTTCATGATGATCTTAATGAAGTTTACATGGAGCTACCACCTAGGTTTGTTGCTCAAGAGGAGTTTTCTACTATGGTGTGTCGTCGTCACAGGTCTCTCTATGGACCTAAACAGTTCCTTGGAGCTTGATTTGGTTGTTTTCGAGATATTGTGCAGCAATTTGAAATGGCACTGAGTGAAGTTGATCACTCTATCTTCTATTGTCATTCCTCTAAAGGATGCATGTATCTTACTATTTGTGTAAATAACATTGTTATCATAGGCAATTATCAAGATGACATTTATAATTTGAAGCAATGTTTGACTCACCAATTCCAAACTAAAGACCTTGGTAAGCTTCAATATTTCTTGGGTATCAAAGTTTCACATAGAAAATATGTTATTGACATCCTAGAAGAAATTGGCTTATTAAATGCAAAACCAGTAGACACACCTATCAATCCGAGTGTCAAATTGATACCGAATTAGGATTAGTCTTTCTCAAATCTTGGAAGATACTAGAGGTCGGTTGGGAAGTTGAACTATCTCACTATGACACGTCTAGACATTGCTTTTGCAGTGTGGTAAGTTAGTTGTTGAACTCATCTTGCCAAGAACAATGGGAAACAACAACTCGAATCCTAAAATATATTAAGAATGGTCCCAACATAAGTCTCATTTATGAAGATAAGGGACACACCCAAATTATTGGATTCTCAGATGTTGACTAGGCTAGCTAACCCAGTGATAGATGCTCCATTTCAGGATATTGTGTTTTAGTCGAAGACAATCTGATATCTTGGAAAAGCAAGAAGCAAATGTTGTAACAAGATCAAGTGCCAAAACAAAATATAGGGTCATGGCATTAGTGACGTATGAACTCATGGTTGAAACAACTTCTCAAAGAACTCAAATTTGAAGGGGACTCACTAATGACTATCATATGTGACAACCAGACAGCGTTACATATTGCTTCTAATCCTACCTTCCACAAAAATACCAAACACACTGAAATTGACTGTCATTTTATAAGAGAAACTTGAGTTTGGAAACATTACTACAAGCTTCGCCAATTCTAGTGATTAGTTGACAAACATCTTCCCTAAGTCCCCAAAAGGACCGATGATTAGTCACATTTGTAGCAAGCTAGGCACATTTGATTGTATATTCCAGCTTGAGAGAGTGTTGAGAATAAGGAAATAAAGTATGTAATTTATGAAATATATATCCTTTAATTTATTGTAATCAATCTTTTTTATCTATATAAACACTCACCCATGTTGTGTTCAAACACATGGCTTCAACACAATATTTCTTTGTTTGTTCTCTTTTAACAAGGTTTTTCTAATGCACCCAATTGGAATTAAATTGGGTAATGGATTCAAGAGTTTCAAACCCAATAAACCCAACCTAACCCAATTACATAATAGATATATAATAAAAAATATTAATTGTCTAATGGTGTCATATGTGAAATTTTAATCATTATTGTTTTATGGTCAAAAAAGGCAATTTATAGGTGTACCCGATGGCTTTGGTTTCAGAGATCTAAATGAAGAAAGTCAGACTATTATTGACTTTTCTATGGCTTATGATGCTAAGATTATGAACACTTGTTTCTAGAAAAGGGAAGAACATCTTATAACTTATAAGAGGGGAAGTTCAAGATCACAAATTGATTTATTTTTTGTGAGAAGCACTGACAAAAGGGTTTGCAAGGATTGTAAGGTGATACCAAGAGAAAGTTTAACTATACAACATAGGGTCTTAATCCTTGATGTTCAATTCAAAAAGGATATACAAAAAAGCAAACAAGTCACAAACCCAAGGGTCAAGTGGTGGCATTTGAAGGGAGAGAAACTTTTGACTTTTAAGCAGAATTTATTGGAGGAAGGTAATTGGGAATTACAAGGCAGTGTTAACCTCATTTGGGATAAGAAGGCTAAGAAGATAAGGAGAGTCGCCAAAGTAGTCTTGGGTGAATCTAGAGATTTTGGGTAAGAAAAGGAATCTTGATGATGGGATGAGAAGGTTCAAGAAAAGGTTCAAAACAAGAGACAAAAGTTGATGTAAAGGTACAAAAGTAAGGAAAGGGACTTACAAATGGTTTTTTTTTTTACTTGGACAAAACTTATGACCATGTTCTAAGAATGGCACTTTTGAGAAAAAAGGCGTGCACACAGCTTACATCCGAGCTATGCAAGATATGCATGAAGGGGTAACTACTAGTCTAAGAACTTTAAGAGGTGAAACTAAAGACTTTCCAATTGGAATAAGTTTACATCAAGGCTTAGCTATAAGTTCGTACTTGTTTAACATAGTCTTGGATGTGCTTATCAAGGATATACAAAAGATTATCCCTGATTGCATGCTTTTGCAGATGATATAGTCTTGATTGAGGAATCAAGTGAAGTAGTGAATAGTAAGCTAGAAATCTAGAGGTAGACTTTGGAAACAAAGGGTTTTCGCTTAAATAGAAGCAAGATAGAGTGTATGCATATTGTAACTTAGCAAAAGACAAGAGGATTTTGACACAAAAGTAAAATTGGGAGATGTCATACCACAAGTTTTTAAGTTTAAATATTTAGGATTAATTATACAAGATGATGAAGAAATTAATGAGAACATTACACATAGGATATAAGTGGGATGGCTTAAATGGAAAAAGGCATCAGGGGTTATTTGGTATCGCAAAGTACCTACCAACTCAAACAAGTTTTATTGTACAAGTATATGTTCAACTATACTATATGGTAGTGAATGTTGGGCTTTAATGAGACAACATGACAAAAAAGTGAAAATAACAAAAATAAGAATGTTAAGATGGATGTGTGATCTTACAAGAAAAGATAGAATACAGAATAAAGTTAAAAGGGAGAAGATTGGTGTAACACCCATTCAGGAAAAGATGACAAAAATCGATAGTTAATAGCAGATTGCATGATTTTTAGTCTGAGATAAAGAAGAGGGAGACACTAAAGGACATTGGAGAATATCAAGGGAGATCTCAAACTCTAATATTTCTGAAACTTTGATTTTTAACTGTGCCAAATGATATCATGTGATCCATGTAGCTGACCTCACCTATTGAAATAAGGCTTCGTTGTTGTTTTAACTATTTAGTATTGTGAATTGTAAAACAGTTTTATATTTTATGAATAATAATTATAAGTTATAAAACAATTTTATGCTTTATTAATATTAACTATGAGTTGTAAAATAATTTTATGATTACTATTTTAACTTTTTAATATTATGGGAATTATTATTTATGTGTATATTACAAGTATTGTCACTGGCTTATAAGAATTAAGAAGCATAAAGCAATATTGATCTTGAGTTATATTTTTTTTTTGTTAAAAGAGTTAAAGAGGTGATAATATTTTTTTAATTATTCAACCCAATGACCCAACCCAATTAAGATCAAGTCAGGTTGGGTTAGGTTGCTAAAAAAAAGGTGAACCTAGCCTAATCCAACCCGAACCACTTGCACCCCTAAGAAATCGAATGGTTACTATTACACCACTTGGGCTTCTAACATCACGCTATGGATTAGTGGTCAAGGGTATAAGGACCACCTCACCACTACCACTGATTTTGTGACATTAGTAGATTGTGTTAAATGGGAGAAGATTGATGCACAACTGTGTAGTGTCATCAAGTCCTACCCTTCATCCTTCCATCAAACCAATTTTCCACCCTCATTTTAGAGGGCAAATAATATTGGAGATTGTTAATGTTAAAAGTTACAATAACCATTTGACAAGAACACTAGACAAGGAATAATAAAATGACTTAAACATATACCCAATTTCAAGTCATATATTACTATTAAGCTTAAGTTACCTTGATTATATCCTCTTCCGTTTCACAATTGTGAATCAAATAGCAGAAAGTTTGAGAATCAGGCTTTACATTGGCACCTTGCATGTGCTTAAGGACCCTCAACCCACCATCGATGTTCTTCTATAAAATATCAAAAACAGTGAGAAAAGGTTGCATTATTTGAAACATATTCAATATTTTTATTTAATAATGAAGAGAAAAAAAGTTCAAAAATAGTATATGCATATAAGATAAAATGTACACACAATCTACATTTTGAAGTCTCTAGCATGCATGTCAAGAGGCTATTTTAACTTCATGTTGAAAATGACAAATTGCAACATGTTACATTTGAAATTAAATCAAAACATTCAAATCTGGTTGGAAAAATAGTTGAAAGTTTGACTGAAAATGACATATCCTAAAAACTCAAGAATGTCAACCTCTCGAAAATATCCTGCCATTATAGCATTGTACATGCTTGTCGTAGCTTTGAAATTCATTTCCTCTAAGTCATCAATCATCCTATATGCGCCTTCAAACTGCATTAAGAAAGTAAATACAAAATAACTTTGCTGCATAAGTAACATATTGACACCAATATCAGACAAACAATTTAAATTCCTAACTAAATGGAGTTCTTTTCTAATTTTTGTTACCTCTCGTACCCTAGAGCATTTTTCAAGTGAAGTCAATCAATAATGTTCATCAGTTTTACTTTAAAGTATGTGGGTTTGGTTTCTCCAAGGGGAGTATCAGAATTGATTTTGCCTCCAGTAAATGACATTCTAGTAAAAATATAATTGTTTGGTCATTGTTAGGTTCATAAAATTGATTTTGCCTACAAACCTTGGTTTGATTAGACGTGATAAATAGTAACTTTTGTGTTACCTTGAAAATTTTCATTAAGTTTTGTAGCAAACTTGCTTTCAAGGTGAAAACATCCAAACAAACCACTTCAATTCAAAATCAATTTTAACCAAAATCAATTTTTCACACATTCACCCTATATCTATTATAAGTTAATTGATTATTAGGTATTTGTCTAAGGGAGTGGTTTTAGGAAAGTATATTATGTGAATATTCAATACCAATTAACATAAAAACTATATACCAGATAATTGAATTTCCTCTGCTTTTACATGACTTTAAAAAATGATCACATTGCAGAAAACGTATGTACGCAACCATGTAAACAAAATAGATACAACTTACATCTTTCATCCTCACGAAAAAGTGTACCAAACACCTGCATATTTCACCATTCAACTCCAAATGAAAGCGACATATTATGGAATAGATTCGATAGACCTTGAGTTTTAGTCAAGCACGGAAGAAAAGAAAAAATAGACATCAGTATAACACGATGAATAAAGGTTTAAAAACAATTAAAAATAATCAGAGTTAATTTCAGCATAAAATAATGAAGCTCTCATGAAATATAAAAATAAAAAAATAATTGAAATCTGCTCTACTGAAATTGCAAAAGGAAGATAAACTTGATTATGTGATTCTTAAAGAAATCCGGATATAATGAAGGTTTTTCTAGCCCAATAACCTTTTTTCCCATGTTATTTTGTATAAATCACAAATCCTAAGTCTTTGACAAGTAATGTAAAAGACTAGTTGGTCATTTCTAAGCAACCTCACAATGTTAGACAACTGTCCAAAATGGGAAAATTTTGTGAAAATTGCAAACTAATGTTGTAAACAAAACATTTCCTTTTCATTATAATTAAGATTTCACGAGCTATTGGACCTTCACCTAGCATTTTAAGCCATTAAATTGAAAAACGTAAGGTAGTATTAGAGACTCCATGACCAATAATTTGGGAACTAAATGGTTGGCAACCCATTATCTACACATCTATTTGTATTATATAAAAGCTGAAGTGCTAGTTGTGCCATTGACATCTCAGCCGTTCAGTTAGCTTAAGTTTCAATTTCAGCCAACTAAGCTTGTTACATGAGTTGTCTTTATATAGACTATTCTCTTTGATATATCTCTTTCATGCCTTACTTACAAGTTTTATTTGGGTGCATTTATGGAGCATACTATTTAGATTAAGGAGTTTAAATGGGCATCATATTCTTCACATTCTTTTATTGAAAATATTCCAAAAAAAAACAACTGAAATATTTCCAACCTTTTCTATAAGGAAAAAATACAAAACTAACCAAAAACATTTGTCTCTAATTTGAAGGAAAATAAAGTAACTAAATCATTTCAGACACACATTGAAATGATAGTCATAAGAAAGACAAATAAAAAGTTGATCATTCGCAAAATCCAATCATAAGAAAGGACGAGATTTATCAATGTCTCTTTGTTTTACTCGATAAAGGGTTAAGTGCATGTATTTCAGTTCTTAAATCATCAATCTAATAGACCTTCATCATGAAAATAATTATACTAACCATAATGCACTTCAAAATCTTATTTGTTATTTCTAATTACAATGTAATCTGTTTTGTTTTATTCATTGCATTACATGTTTGAAAAGAATTAAAAAATAATGGTAAGACTAATACAATATTAATTTTATTCTTAGTGCATCTAGATATCATTTGAGAAATTTTGATTTCCTAAAATTCGTACTGGAACTCGTTACTAGAGAGGCCTTGATGATTTGTTATGTCATAATGTTAAGACATGTTAATGGTTCAGAGAGAAATTGAAAGAGGCAGTAATAGACTGCTCTCTGTACATTACTCACACAAGACACATTGGATAAATAATTCAAAATAGGCTTGAACCAAATAAGTTTTATAAGGACTTAATTTATTGAGATAGCAATATTATTTGCACATTCTTGAATACTTGTGATAGGCAAGTTTGAATAGTGTAAAACAAAAGAGAGGAAAAAAACAGAGTGGAAAATACCAAATTCAAGTAAAACTTTTCTAACCAAACATCTAAACACAATGCATATTCTATATACTATTAAACTAAATTTAAATGTACATAAAATTCTAAATAAGAGATAATTATCTCCATATAACTTTTTTAATTTTCAATACCTTCATTACTATTATTCTTTCACTAAAAAAGACTAAGATGCCTCTCAGCACATACATCTATATCTAGTTTAAATTAAAATTTCAGCACAAGGTAATTTTGGCCTATACTTAGTCCTCCCTTTGAGCCCAAAGGACCTTAAGGAATAAAATAATTCATCAAACTAACATTTTGCTTTTAGGTATTCTTGGTGCAGCTCAACATTGACTGCTTGAAGTACAATAGTTTAAGGGGGAAATTTTATGACATATGTTGTGAGTAGAGAAGAATGGATTATTGTGTAAATTATCAAAAAGAAGAAACAGGGGAGCTGTTGTAAGGACTAAGGAAGA
This sequence comes from Pachyrhizus erosus, assembly GCA_026544285.1. Classification (NCBI taxonomy): domain Eukaryota; kingdom Viridiplantae; phylum Streptophyta; class Magnoliopsida; order Fabales; family Fabaceae; genus Pachyrhizus; species Pachyrhizus erosus. Next base: position 37,954 of record JAMLFT010000014.1, on the reverse strand, counting down.
TGTAGTATACCAAAATATATTCATAAGATTCCTCACAGATTTGTAATATGAACTGTAACACCTCAGTTGAGACCGTAAAGCCAGATTCACACATTTTTTCAACAATATCAAGAGCTACGCCCACCTGTATTTGAAAAATAAAGGCAGATAATTTAATAAGAATGCAGTCTCCATGCTAGACAGAGGTATATGAAAAAAAAGGTTTGTTTCATTACTATAAAATAAATGGTACAATTCAGATCTATTAGAATTGAGAATAGACTGGCCTATCTCAATCTCAAAAGTTAGCTCAAGCAGAGAAGATTGTGGCAGATAGGGTAAGTGCTAGATGAAATTTTGCAATCCATGGCCTTCAATTACTGCTTTGACTTGTTTCCATAATTTTAGAATTCAGAGAGAGATTTGAGAGAAACAGAAAACGTTCTTGTAATTGCATTATCGTGAATTGTGAATGAGTTTGCAAAAAGGAGTATTTGTACAATTAAGACAAATTCCCTTTGAACCCTAATGTCTAACTATTATTATAGAAAACTGAATGAATTTTATTATCATATGTGAGAATGATACAAAAAACAGAGTTTCTGTTTACACAGAGTACTTATAGTACAGAGACTCAGTCATGGTTGTTATAACTGTCTGACTAAGACAGTTAACACCAACTAGAGTTTAGTTACTATAGACTATTACATCGATTACAGGGTTATACACTCATAATTATAAATAATACATATGTATACCTCAAAGACAACATTTAAAAATCGCCCGTAGGTGTAAACAACAGAATTTATTCAACACCCAAACATAGGCCATTGCTTTCTTGTCTATCAAATATTAGTGTGTTAAATAGTGCACGCACTGACTTTTATTACCAAAATTCATATGCTAAACCTCTGGTCTACTTCCACTTAACACTGAAGCTGTAGCGTTGGTTCAGTATTGTGAAAGTCTCAAATTTACCAAACAGAATTACAGTTTTTATCACCACTCAAACTATGATTGCCTTGTTTGATAAAGTTATAGATTGGTACTCCCACTCGTGCCAGCCTGTGCCGCCTTTTGAAAATCTTGTAGCACCTCCCTAACTCCAAGTTTTGGACAGCTATGAATTCCCTCCAACTGCAGGACAGTAGTGGCCGTTCTGCTGCTAAATCTATTGAATGACTTCCAACCAGGTATTTGGTTTAAAGGTGTGAATTCAGCATTTTATCAGTTTGAAGTCCCCCAAAAAAATAACCCAAGTATTGTCGTTCCAGTAGTTTCCTCACTTGAGAGCATATTTTTAAAAACCAGATGAGTCATTAACTCGGTCAAGGCACTGGATCAGTGGTTGAACCGGTAGGTCACTAATTGAACCACATGACCCAATCTATATTAAAATAAATATAATTTATATATAACATAATGCATATAAATAAAACCTGTCACAAGTATATTAAGTAATTATATTAGTTTAGTGGTACAAATGTGTTCAATAATTGAGAAGTCCTGGGTTCAAGTCCCAACGTGTGCAACTTTTATCTTTACTTTTGAAAATTTACCAACAAATCAATAGGTGGAGTGTGCTCCTGCCTCAATTGCACGTGCAGTGAAAGAGCTGATGCAGCAGGATGTGACAGCCTTACAGCAAGCATGTGAGGCACTGGAAACAAAGCAGTAGAGTGTGGCAGTGCTAGAATCGGACAGCGTAATTTGGGGAGCATGCAAGGACTGGTTCAAAGGCCTAACTGGACGAGCCAGGTCACTGGTTTTAAGACCAGGTCGATGATGTCAGCATGGATCAAATGTATTTCCAATCCGAAAAAATTACCAGACTGGTCCCAGGTCCAATTCCCAGTTGAACAGATCGGACTGACTGAACCGATCCAAGTTTTAAAACTATGCTTGAGAGGACAAAAATCCAAAGGCTCTTATGTAGACCCCTACACTTCCAATTTCAACAAACCCCTGATATGGATTTTCAACCTTTCTTCCACCAATCCTTGCAGTCAATGTTCTTTTAATATTGCCCGTGTAACAGAGGCTTTAGTTTCTTTCAATCTATTGAACCAGTGTATAGTTGGTCCTTCAATAACCAACTTAGCCTACTTAATCCTTACATCTTCACCTGTATTCTGCACTTCAAAATGTTTTCAAGACCTTGTGATCCTCCCCACAGGGTCTTTCCCAATGAAAGCTAGGTGTTCTACCTTCCTAACTGCCATCTGATACTCATCCAAGCTATGGCGGTGATCAGTCTGACCACACTCCTGCAGAATCGCTCTCTGGTAGTCTGATTGAATCTCTCAAGTTCTTCCTCTGTCTGTTTGTCCAATACCTTCTTCAGTTCATTTAGAAGTCTCTCTGACAAGTTGACTTCCAACCTTTATATCTTGTCCTCCATGCATCCCAATCTGTCATCCACACTAGATAAAGTTCTAAAATCAATTTTTGCTTTGATTCCTTCAAATTTATCCTCCAACAGATCCATCCTCTGTCACCCTAGTCATGGTGTATTGAAGAATTTGCTGGCCTCAGAATTCTCCTCTCTTGGATTTGGCAGGTCAGACCAAAAATGGTAGAACACTGGTTGAACGATATCATTAATCACATAAAATACTTGGAATGCAGCAGTATTTACTGTCCCATCGCAGACTCCTCCTACAGAGATGAGTTCTCTGTCCAAATTACAAGACAACACACATCTTTCCTACACATATTTAATATGTAACTGCTCCTTTTTGCCCAAAACTGTCAAAATGACAGTTACTATTAAACATATTCTAATAAAACATAACTGCTAGCGACAGTTATTATTACACATATTCTGATAATTCCTGCTTTCTACCAATAACTTTCATAACTGGCCATAACACTTGGTTCCCATCAAAAAGAGACCAGGATGGTATAATTTCCCAGACCAATGATTAACCTTTTTCAAATGTCTTCTGCTTCTCTATCCAGTTGAAGATACAGATATCTTCTAAGTGAATGGTAAAAAGGGGATGCAAAATCAGTTTCTGAAAAGAGACCAGCCTCTCCACTCTCCAGCAATAACAGAATCAAGGAAAAAAAATGCAATAACACAGTTGGAGCATGAACCAGCTCTATCACCTGTTCAAATTTTATCGTGTCAAATCATAATTTACTAGGCTGAATCAATCAAACTGTGATTCAGAGGTGTCACCAATTGAATCTTGGATTTAGTTTTCAAAACATTGCAGTAAACAGAGTGTTGGGTTATGTCGCTTACTTTTTTTGCTCTTTTCTTATAAATACAAATCCTTGAGACTAGTCAAGCCTTCAAAAGTCAATGGACAAGGCAATGGCTGTGATTCTGAAATATTTTCTATTAGTCAGGATTAATGTCAGTGATAGAAAAGGAAGAAACAGAAAGGTCATTTATAGTGGGGGAAATAAAAAAAAATAGAAGAATTTTTTAGTATGTGAATAAATTGTTTAGGTAAAATTTAAGGAATTAGTGTGAATAATAAAACAGATTACTATTTCTGTGTCCAAATCTAGACTATGGTAATGCTAGTGATGGATGGATGGTGCAGGGTTTGAGTGTTCTGTAAAGGCTCTTAAGAGAGCACTCAATACTCATCTTGTTATCATTTTCCTTCTCATGAACAAGGTTCTTGCAACCAATTGATACCCACAATGAGGATGAATAAAAAGAAAGTTATACCTTGTCTAATCCACAGCAATGCAAAATGAGCTTTTCATATGATAAGGATGAAGGCAACACTTCCAATAATTCATGCATATTCTTGACTTTTGTGATGATATCCTCAACCTTCCACAATAGCAAACAACACACATAAGAAAACACAAAAATAAAAATCTTTTTCATAACATACAACTACTTTAGGCCAATATTATTCCAAATAACATGAAAAAAAACTTGTAGACATCTCTTAACTGTGGTCAAACTTTTATCATAATTATGTACTTTTGAGATATATTAGCACGATGGTTTAAAACCTCATATGGCAGTAATGAAGGATTAAAGTAGCTCCTAATCAAAACAAGGCAACTAGTAATCCACAAAGCTTTGAGAACTTCAAAAGAAATATGCCTCACAAACCACTTAAAGAACCTTGAATTATCAATGACAAAAGCTAAAGATACAAAAATATCTTAAAATATGTTGTATTGATAGAAAATTATATAAAAGGGAGGGGGTTGTTACACAAATGAGAAGCTGGAGAGCAAGTTTGTTTATCATATAGTAAATATAGTAAACAATCAATATAAAAAGATATAAAACAAATAAGTGTGGCAAAACTTCTGAATATAAAGAACCAAATTACATAGCAGAACATTAAGTATAGTACAAATAATTTTGTCCTTTCTGTCAGCACTGTTTTAAATTTTAACGGAAGTGTCCTACATTTTTTAATTGTGCCACGTATACTAGAAGTTAATGCCCTCTCTCTCTCACTTCGTAAGCTATTAGGTGGTTGCCCGTAAATGATTTTTTTTATATATCTAACATTGGTTTTTTCTCCATAAACGTATATTAAAATTAATTAAAAAATTCTTTTCAAATAAAGATATCAATGACATACTTATAGGAATTCAAATTTTATGAAATTAGTTGGGCAAGATCATATAATAATTTTGTATAATCCAATGCCCAAATAAGCTACATGATACAGGTACAAAAGAGCATATAAAAAACTAATATATATTTTTCATATACAAAAGTTTAAAAATATATATATTATACATATAATATCATTCATGGGATTCTACGTTAAAATCTAAGCTTTTAGAAGAATTGATCCTGGACAACAATCTTGGATAAATGTGAAATTTCATGAGTATGATCTGCAACTATGCAAGACACGTAGTTTCAATCCTAACACATGTTTATAAGAATTCCCTGTTTGCTCAATCCCCCATATGCCTGTCTATTTGCAACAACTTCCAATAGTATGGCAGAGGTTTGTTAAAGAGAATCTTCCGTATGATCATTTTTGTTTTGCATGCAAAATCAATTGTAAAGCAATTATCCATAAAATCCATGCCAAGTTGCTAACATAAACTAGCAAGCTGGATTTCAAGCACCACCCATTGTGATTGAAGTTTCAACATTAAATGTAAGAGTAGAAACATAGTTCTAGGAAGAAGCAAACTGTAGACAGGCAGAAGAGTATCCCAGTATCACATAGCATCAAGGACATTTACCAGTAGCATTCATGAGAAGTTCCTCACCGCTAAATTTGGAATGCCAACAGCATAACTAACAATGAAGTTTGAAATATTATCCGCATCATGATCTGCATTACATAAGAATCCCTCATTAAAATACTTACATTACAGGGCACAAATTTATACAGGAAGATAATACTTGATCCTTCCAGAGGGAACAGATTTTCACCATCCATTACTATTCCAGATAAATATTGGCAAAGTGCTAGAAGAACATAAATTAGTGCATAGCAACTTCAACAAAGCTTGGAAATAAGATACAAGAATTCATAACTAACTTATTCTTTCTGGCTATGAAACAGATTATTGGAACCTACATTTATATCAAACCCCTATTGGGGGATACTGAGTTAAACCCCACACAATTCCTTAAATATAACAATCAGAAAGGACAAAACAGTAAAACAAATTTGCCTCTCTTGTTAATCTCTCTTAATCTTTGAGGGATTTGAAGCTACAAATGTCACTCATCAGCCACCATTGCAGGATCCAGGATGTAACAAAAGTTTTGTTGGGGAACAAGTCCAACATTGATGGGTTAGAAGCAAGTTAAGGGGTGTATAAGCAAGAGGATCAAGAGTCCAAAGTGTCTATGCATTTTTAGACAAACAGACCACTCAAGTTAAGTCTACTAACACACTCTCTTATTTTTGGACAAGGGCCCACACACATTCTAATTTGGTATCAGAATGACAAAGCCTATATCCAAGGAAAAATCTAAAGCCCAAAACAGAGAAAGGGAAGCAAAAAAAATATTATAAGTCCCAAATAAAAGGGTCAAACTGAACAAAAGGAAGGGGCAAAAAAAATGAAAATAGGCCCGAGGCTTCTAAAACACAAGAACAGGAGCACAAGCCCAAGCAATAAATGAAAGTAAGATCTACAGTCTCTAAAGCCCAAACTTGAAGTACAAACCCATACTAGTAATTGAAAACAAGCCACAACTAGGCCAAGTCAATCAGACTAGAAGGAGAAAGCTGGAGAACAAGGTCCACATTGGTGGGTTAGAAACAAGTCAAGGGGTATATAAGTAAGAGGGCCATGAGTCCAAAGTGCTGCCAAGGCACTTATGAACAAAAAGATCACTCAAGCTAAGCCCACTAACACAGACTCTCCCTCATTCTTGAACAAGGACCCGCACACAAATTCTACTAAGTTTGACATTAGGCAAAGCTTGATAATTGATCTGGCCACCAAGTCCAGTGCACTGCTGTTATACACTCTCCATCTCTCCTGACTTATTTATCTATCTTGATTCTTCCCTCTTATTTATTCTTGAACTCAAATAAATATTCCTCTATGTAGAAAATCAATTATTTTTTGGTTATTGAGAATATTGGTTCGGCCCACTGCGGACTGCCCCTTCGTTGCCCTTTGAACACCAACCCATTCCCACATCTCTCCATCTTGCTTCCTCTTTGTGCATTCCCTCCATTCCCTACCCTACTAGCACTCACCAATGACCAACCCTCTCTTGCTTCACCATTCTTTTGTCAACTTTGGTCTTGACTGCACTATTGCTGTTGGGTACCATGCTTCCATCTTTCACCATGACATCCATCTTTCCTCTTCCTCTTCCCCGTTATCTAGGATTTTAAGCTGTGTAGTTATGGTTCACACTAAACATGTATGACCAAATTCAAGAAAATCTTTCCAGCAAGGTGATAATTCTAAGACTGTGTTTTTATATGGAGAATTTCTTGAGGTGCAGGGATACAATTGTTTTAATGTTTATCAACAAGAGTTAGACTGGACTTCAGAAAAGATATATATACTGGATCTATACCCAAATTGTGTTACAATATCTTGGTGTCAGGTTCCTATTGTGAGCTTACCACACTTCAAATAATAAATGAAAAGTTACCAATAAATGGAAGAATAAGAAGAAAAAAATAAGATTCTCATTATGACTAACAAAAGTTGTACATTTTGAATTAAGAAAATTAAAGGAATATTTTTTCAAAAGCTTCAATAATTGAAAACTGAAACTTGATGACAAATATAAGTGTAATTGTATTTAACTTTTACTAAGTTGCCCAAACATTAAGACTACAATTTTAAACTAATTCCAATTTCTATTAGAATTAAAATTGCATTTACAATTCTGTATAGCAATGATAATTCTACAAACCAGATAGAACTCATCAAATATATATAAATCCCTGGACAAACACAGTTGAAATAAAAATCTGAAAACATGTATATAAAAAAATGTCTTCTTTTTAAAAACAAAACAGTGCACCACCTCTAATACCATCTGCAAAGATGCTTGGATAAGAAAATAAGATCGTAATTATACCACATGCTCTCAAATCCAAAAGTAAATTGTCTGCAACAGATTCCAGCTGGAGCCTGCCTAACGATTGGAATATATCAGCAATAGATTTTGCAGATGAAAGCTTTGTAATGTCTATATTCTTCACCACATCCAAAATCTGCATCTTCCTATCACTTTCACAAAGAGCCATCAAGTAACTTTCTGCAACAAGAATTGAATTCAGCTGAGGTTCATGCACCACATGAAACAAAAATGTCCATTGCAATTCGGACATCCGAAAGACACAAGAAGAATTGCATTAATAATTAAGTTATAATACCAGATGCAAGGATTTTGAAATACAATCTAGGATGAATTCAGTTTTCTTACCATGTTTCTAACATGGCTAAGATATGAATTAAGAAAAAATTGTTAATTGCAACACAAAGGCATAAAACATCCATTTCCAAAGCAGTTATCCATTTAGATCAAGTCACTTAGTATTCCGTGGTAGCATGAAATGAAGAAGAAAGTGTTATGGAAGGCATCATCCTTGTCCCAATGTAAACAAAAATAAATCAACTCATGAATTTCTTACAAGTCGCTGTCAAAACCCTGCACTGGATGTTCAAAGTTGGACAAAACAAATCATGAAAACTTGTTGCACATGAAAAATTGATTCACCAACCTCGTAAAGCAGACGTGTCTTCTCTATCTTCGACTGTAATATATTCACAAGTATCCCGGATCATTTCTTTATCATCAACTCTTAACCACAGCAACATTTCATAGTAACCCAATCGTGAAGCTGAACTAGGATTCTCAGCTTTGATAACATCAGTGAAAAGTTCAAATTCTTGAACAAAACCCATATCAATTATATACCGAAGAAGTGGATCATATGTTTTCTCTTCTAGTGGATAACCAAGATCCTTCATTGATTTGAAAAGATGAAAAGCCTTACTCATTTCTCTTACAGCAATGAAGTCATCATTAGTTGCCCTAGCCTTCTTTATGCACATTTTTATCAATGCATTGTACTCTTTCACACCTGTTTCTCGACCCAAGTGACCAAACACATTAACTGTCTTTCCTGTTCCTAGTTTATCAGCACACAATTTAATTAACCTGTCGAAACGGTCATCACTCGTGTATTTAAAAATCCACTTTTGCTTCCTCTCACGCGCCACCTCCTTCCGTTTCACCCACAAATTTCCATGAGACAGGTCCGGTATCCACGGTATATCTACAGCGCTTTTCCCTTTTTTTCCATCGTCATCAATTTCCTCTGAACCAGACCTCTTGTCCTGTTTAGCTGCAGAAGAAAAAACAGCACGTACCCAACATTGATATAAGTCAACAACATAAGCCAAGAAGGCACATTTCAATTCCCTAGTCTCCTCCACATCATCCAAAGAAAAGCACAAGACTTGTACTCTCACAGTAATTTTAACAAACACTTACAGTACAATATAGCAGAAAGCTCAGTAGTATCCTCATCTTCGTCAACCGAATTCCCTGCACCAAAACGTTGAAAAACCAACATCATTACACACCCAAGTAGCCACCAAGGAAAGAAAACAACCGAAACCAACGCATTTGCTACCACAAAGCCCAACATTTTTCTAAGTCATTTAGCTCCAGAAACCAAAACCCATTAACGCAATAAGGCTCCTCTATAAAACTTAACATAGATGAAAACATGGGTAGGCGTAAAAATTGAAACTTGACAAGGGTACCTTGGGAAGAGTCACAACCGAGGTCGAGTTCTGAGGAGAGGTGCAGTTCGTCTTCGGATTCAGGAGAAGGTTTTGTGCAGGGGACAATGTTGCGGTTGCGAGGTAACAACTGCGAGCGAAAAAGGGCGCTGAGGGTGCATAGATTTCTTACGGTGGGGGCGCGCATCTAAGCTCTGCAACAAGGTCGAAAAATATGAGTGGGTTTATTTGCTGCTTCGTTTTTCGTTTTTCTGTAACTGAATGGAATGGAATGGTTTGTTCATTCTAAAAATGCGTTTTGTGTTCAGTTTGCAAAGTTGAAGTGGAAAATGGAAGAACAGAAGAATGTATCTAACCACTATTGCATATGAACGAAGTATGTGAATTAGACTACGTTTCTTTCATTGCATCCTTTTTTATTCCTGCGAATATAAAAGGCCAGAATGAATATTTCTAAACAATTCCACCTTTTTAAGTTTGTAACAAGATATAATAATATTTTTTAATATATTTTACTTAGGATAGTTGAATCTTTATATTTAAAACAATTTTTATTCTTATAAGAACGGGATGAAATTTTCGTGAAAATGAAAATTATTGTTTATAATAATTATTTTTTATTTTTATAATTAAATAAATTTTTTTTTTATCTAAAATTGTTAAATATTAAATAAATAAGTTTAGGATGAGACGAGTGTGATAGAAAAAAACAGAGTAAAAAAATATATATTGCTATAATGACAAAATTATGGAGTGGCACGTCACACGAAAGATTTAGTATTCATCACGAAATGGTAATTTTGTTTTTCAGGACGAAAACGTAGTAGGTTAGACAGTAAGTTAGAGTTTTGTTGCATTTAACTTAAACAAATGTGTTTATTGTTTTACATTAAATTAATATGTTGGTAATAATATATCAAACATAACAACTACTATTGAGTCTAACAGAACCCATGCGAACTAAACTTTTAATATCTGTCATTTCATGTCAAATTGTGTTTGAATAGAATTACCTTCCAAAAAAAAATGTGAAAAAATAATTTGTTGAACATCTTCTTGTGTGAATTTTTAATATTAAAGACTTATTATTATTCGATATTTTATATTCTTGTATTTTTCATTGTTTAATCTAACAGTATATTTGATTTATGAAAAATAAAAAGAAATAAAAGACAAAGAATATAGATAAAAAGATAATTTAACTGTTTTTTATCCTTTCAAATATATCAGTTTTTCCTTTTAATCTTTGTAAAAAAACTTATCATTTCTATAATATCTACTTTTTATATATACTCTTACTCAAACTCTAATGCAAAAAATGCTTACATGACTTCATTGATAATGTCGCATAAATATTTCTGTAATCTGGGGTTGCATGTTGTAACACATAATATATTCATGTAATTTTTTTTAACGGAATGACCTAAAGCAAAAAAATTTAAATATTACAGAGTCACAAATAGAAATATATATAATTAAAAAAAAGTCTATATATATATATATATTTACAAGAATAAAAAATAACATTTAAACTTAATACAAATATAATAGAAAATGAATAAACTTTTAGATTATTTAATGTAGGAGAAATATGAAATAAAGAGAAAAGAAAGAAAAGTAATATTTTCATTCCATTTATTTGATTGAAGAAAAGCAACTTCTATTTAATATTATTATGCACCTAAAGTATATATGAGACATATAACATAATATTAATATGGGTCACAGCCTATTAATCAGAAAGTTTTTATTCAAAATTACATTAAGGATGCATCAAAAATATAATAAAAGTACATTAATAACATTGTTAATAAAAAGTTTTCACTTTTTAAATTGTGAACAGGTGGTATAAAAGTATTTGGTCAGATTTGCCAATTAATATATTTTCATGTATTTTATTATTGAACATAATTTGCATAGTTAGCATCAATTTTTTAAAAGCTATAGCCAAAATCTATTACAACAAATTTAGAAACACTCAATTAAAAAGATACATATCATTGAAAATAGAGTCATATTAATAAATGTTGCAGGATCAATAGTTAAAAAATCAATAAATAAAAAGTTTTATTCAAGATTACATTAGAGTTGTATTAAAAATCACAGGAGAATGCACTCCAATATATACACACATATATATATTGTGTGTATAACTTTTATTTTTAATTCTTTAATTATTGTCCTAATATTTTTCTTATAAATAAAAAGATACAGCTGTGAATATAATAAACTAGTAACATGATGATATTTATCTTTTGGAGTAAAACCTCTTTTCTTTTGAAATTTGAAAAGTCTATTGTGTTGGCCACATTTTATTTTTTTTTTTGTTATGATCGTATTTCCTTGATCGTGGCAAACTGAAGCAATTCTCTTCTTAATGTATTTCACCAACAAGCTTTAGGATTTTGCCTCTATTTAAGAATTATTTGTTCCTTGTTTCTTTTGTTTTTCATTTGTCCTGTGCCATCCAAATTCCCCCTTCCCATTTTTGTGCCATTTTAAAGCCTTTCAATTTAGTTCCTAAAGTGATAGACGTTATTCCTTTCAATTTGGATGCAGGAAATTTCTTTGGAAAGCATTTGCCGAGGTTGGTATAGAAAGGGTAGAAGAGTTTCTTAAAAATGTTAAATGAGGTTAAATGTTGTTAATATATGCCAAATTTCTTTATGATACTGATAATTAGGGACATCACTCAATAAATTTATGATACTAATAAAACCACCCAGTAGATTAGCATTGTTATTTATTAGTTCAATTAATTAATCTTTTGCAACCAGATGAAGTTTAATTATTACATGCTGTTATAGGATAGAAATTTTGCTTAAACTCACTTTCCCCCTTATTATTTCCTTGGGTCTAAACTGTATACCTTGATTTAAGAAATTGCAAAGAGAATAGATGAAATAACAAAACTTGCCATTATAAACATTTGTAGGACTGGAATATTCTTAAAAACTATAATTGTGATATTCCTTGTTTAATTATTCAACTCATTTATATTTTATATAAAACAAATATGGCTATGAAAAGCATTCACAATCACATTGTTGGAAGGAAATTATTTTATTTGTAAGAAACATAAAAGAATAATAAATATCAATAAATTAAAATTGATGATACGAGGAAAAAAAAATACACAAGATATTTATCAAATTTTACGAGAAAAATATCACAAGATAAATTGGGCTCATAAATTTTATGATAAATATTGATATGAAAGTTACAATTACACAAGATTTATTAAGGAAAAAGGTAAGTGGATTTGATAATTTTGATATAACAATTAAATATGTGTATTTTGAAAATTTTAAATTAATTAAAATTTAGAATATTAAATCTTTAGTATAGTTATTATAAAATAGACAAACTCACAATATCATGTCATGATATAGCGTGTAACTAGACTAAAATGAGATATCAAGTTGTGATTCTATAGAAGAACCACTTTGGTGAATAAGATATGACAAATCTTATTATCTCATACTTAATAATAAATTTTTTAGTTAATTTTTGCTTTCTTTATTGATATAAACGCATGGAATTTATCCAAATTTATTTACTTTTGCATGAGATACATAAAAAAGTAAATTGAGGAGAAAAAACTATAAAAATGACAAATTTGTACTTTAAGATAAGAAGTTTGTTTAAATACAACCATGTTTATTGTTATGTATGGTTGTACTTCAAAATTAACTTTCTACTTATGAGAAAATACATTATCATGCTTGTCTTATGCATGGTCATGTTTCAGGATGAAGGTTTTGCAACATTTTGCTCAAGCTTCTATAAAGAATATAATTTAGTCAAATGATAAAGTAATATTAATTTCAATTAATAGCTATAATAGTATTAAATTTAAAAATAGTTTTATTCTTTATTTTAATACTGTTAAATACCAATTTTATATAATAAAATTCATTACATCTTATTAGGTGAATGATTATGTATTTATTAACGTAATTAAATTTGTTACTAATAATTAGGTTAATTAGATTTGATTAGATTATATAAACACTATTGTAAAATTCAAATATTAATAAAAAATTAACATTAATTTGTATATCATTATTTTTAATTATTATTATTCATGAAATATATTTTAATAATTAAATTAAAAATAAAGTATATTAATTTGTATATATAATGATTTATTAATTAATTTTTATCATTAATTAATTTAAATTTAACTACATATTTATAAAATTATTTTTTTTGTAAATATATATTTTGAAATAACTAAAGCTCATTGTTAAGAAAAAAATTAAGATAAAGAGAGTAAAACCAAGAAGACGAGTTATACATAAATATCTTTTGTTTTTTATATTAGTCTTCCTTAGCCCAAAGGCTATAGGACTTAATGTCAAATACAAGCAACTCATAAAAGTCTTTATAAACACCTTCACTCAAACGATCTTATCGAAGAAAGCATCTCAAAGGCGTCATAACAGTTTGTTTTTAAACAAAATCCCTTAGAAAAATAATAACTCAAAAGAATAATAAATGATTGTTGTTTTTATAATTTGAGAGAACAAGATAATTGTTGTATGAATCTAATAGCAGTTGTTACTTGGATGTGAAGCCTAAAAATACTTAGGTAAGGCTTGTATAGGCTCAAAAATTATTTGGTGAAACCTAAAGAGACTTTTTAAAATAATACTGAAGGAATCTTATAAAAACTTGGAAAACGCTATGAAAACTTGAGAAAGCTTAAAAAAAAAAATGAGTACCTTATTGTTGGTGTATGTGTTAATGAAAATCCTACTATTAATCATATAAAAAATAAAAAAATATAATTTGAATATTTTACAATATAATGAAGTATATATATATATACATATTGTATTGATTAATAAATGGATAAAACTAGAGCAACGCAAAAATCAACCACTAACATGGAAGACAGAATAATCATTCTATTAAGTGTTATTCTTTTTTTAATAAAAATAAACACCGTTGTTTTGTAATAAAACTACAAAATGTCACCGATATAATTTTGAACAACAAATCAATAATAATAGCTTTATTAATTTTTGTGTGTGTATATTAGCAAGAACAATGTTAGAATCTATAACATTGTCCAAACTAACTAAATCTCACACTAAATTGAGTCTATTTGTTCAATAATAACTTTTACAAGGTTGACAATTGACATACAATGTGTATTTGGACCAGCGTCCAACATGCACGTATAGTCATAAAATCAGATGAGATTTATTCACTTACACAGAAACAACAGTTCATAGTTTCTGATAAATACGCATAAAATAGACACTGACATGGAAACAACACATGCTAACAACAGAGGCTAAATCATTTTAACATAACTAGGAAATGATCATAAGAGTTACTGTAACTTTATTAAAGAAATTAAATTTCATATTTTCAAGTTAATGAAACGAAAAATAAAAATATTAAACAAATTTCAAATTATTATTTTTTTCATTCTGGTACTAGCATGTGAACATAAGCTTGACAAACAAAGGGTTATTTAAAATGTTATTTTAGTGAGTTATACCAAAAAGAAAAAGAAAAGCAAGTTACTTAGTATGTAGGAATAAAGAACATGCAAGCTCCAACACCCCAAAAGCAAAGACAAGAAAAGAAAGAAAAGCAAAGAATTTCAAACAGCACATAGCAACACTCCAACATGGATTCCCTCACTACAAAACCAAAATTTTTCTTCTTCATCAATCACGTGCATGCATATGGCTGCATCCTACTGCACGTGCTGTTTCGGCTCCCTCATATTTCTCGGCCTCACCGCTTTCTTCCTTTGGCTCACTCTCCGCACCCAAGCCCCCAAATGCTCCCTCCAATCACTCTATCTTCCCTCCCTAAACGCCACCTCTCCTCACAAAAACGACACCGTTTATTTCCAACTCGCCCTCCAAAACGACAACAAGGACAAGAGCGTCAAATACGACGCCGTTCACCTAGCCTTCGCAGTCTTCGTTGCTAACTCCACTACGCGCCCTCTCGCCAACGCCACGCTCGAAGCCTTCTACCAGGGTCGCGGCAAGACCGCGCACAAGTGGGGCTCCGCCAGAGTGCCACGCGCCGCCGGAGTGAACCGAACTGCGGCGGTGATGAACGGAAGGGTGTTCGTGCGCGTGGAGTTCGCGACTATGGTGAAGTATAAGATATGGATGTTGTTTTACGTGAAACGGCACTGTTTGGTCGGAGGGGCGAATGTGGAGCTGAATGCTAGCTCCGGGGAGAAGCTCGAACCTAAAGGGATTAGGCTCGGGAACGTACCACCCAGGCTCGGGTCCGAAGCTGCCCAGGCTCGGAGTTGCTATGTGGCGTTTGTAGGACTCTTCATCAATGGCTTGTTTCTCACTGCGTTTTCTTGAGTCGACAATTCACGATTGAGTTTTTTTTTTTTAATTATTATTATTATTATTATTATTTTTGGTTAAATTGATTTTTGGTGTTTGGATGGGTGTGTTCATCGTTTTGTTCTGTATTTTGTTCAGGATATGTTGTTTTGAACAAAATTTTTATTTTAAAATTTTTAAAAATCATTAATTATTAATCTTTCAAATAATACAAAAGTAATAAATTTGTATATAGGTAAAAATAAGAGAGGTGGAAGACACAAGAAATTATAAATAATTTTATCAAAATAAAACATTATTTATTTTTCTTAATCTATATACTGCAACCTTAAACGAAAAAGAGACAAGGGAAGGGAAGTTATAAAAATATTATCAGCTTAAACAATCTGGGTAACTTAATGATAACAGTAAAAAAAAATAAAACATAAATTTTTGTTTCTCTCTTTTGCAAAAGATAATTCCCGTCTCATTTTTTTTTTTTTACCATCTCACGGGTGACAATATTTAGAAAAAGAATGCAAATTATTATGCAAAAGTAAGGAAATTTTATTACCGGGGTTATGATATAGGGTAGACTTATCACAATCCATTGCGATGATCTAGCTCGTGGTTGACAAAGATGGAGTGTACTTAGAAAAGATAATAAATTAATATGTGTTGCAAACCTTGGGACCTAATGACCCTTATAGTTTAAAGAAGCTAATGTTTTCATATTTACGAAAGAAAATTCTATGATCTTTAATTATATATATATATAAAGGTAAAAGAATTTTGGTAAGTTGATCATTTTAACTTCTTCATCTAAATTAAAGATATTAAAATTATTTTATAATTTATCAATTATAAAATATAAATTTTATAACAATGACATCTATTTTAAAAATAAAAATGAGAAATAGTAAATATGGTGATAGAAAATTGTTGTTTTTCATTTTGATAATTTGATGAACATGATCATGTTTTGTTAAACATGCCGTGAACAAATTCCTAAAAAATAAGACTTACTTAAAACTAAATTTGATTAAGTAAAATAAATTAAAATCACGTAGAAAACACAAACTAATTATTTTTCAATAATGTCTCCCTTAAACTGAAGTTTATAAGTTTCAATTTATATGCAGTTTTCAACAGTGCAAATGTTTAACAAACTTTTTAAATTTTGAAAAGGATGTAGCTTTAGAGCTTTAGTAAATATATATACTAATTGATTTTTACTTTAACAGTACCTTAATTTAAATTTTCCTTTATTGTTAAGATATATTAGAAAGGAATACTTAACGTCAATATGCTTGCTTTTTCCATATAATACAAGATTCTTAGAGAGTTTGATAGTTGAAGTATTGCCACAAAAAAGTATTGTTGTTTCTTCTTGCTTGAAATGTATCTCTTGAAGAATCTTCTTTAGCCAGACAGTTTGACAAGCGCAGGCCATTGCAACAACAAATTCAACTTCTGTAGTTGACAAAAAGACAATTTGTTACTTTTTGGATGACCATGAAATAGGCCATGTTCCTAGCATAAAGACATAGCGTGTTGTGTTCCTTTTATCATCTTGATCTCCTGCATAATCACAATCAGTAAATCCAAACAAATCTGACTTCTTTCCCTTTTTCTAGAACAATCCAAAATCTTTAGTTCCTTGTAAGCAACGAAGGATTTTCTTGGTTGCCAAAAGATGCATTTTTGTTGGACTCTCCATATATTTGTTTATTAAACTTACAACATACATTATGACGAGTCTTGTTGTTATTAAATACATCAGACTACCCACAATTTGCTTGTAAATCGTGTTGTCCACCCCTTTTCCTTCATAATCTTTATTTAGTTTTAAGTCGTATTCTACTGGAGTGCTTACATGATTATGATCCTTCATTTGGAATTTGTCCAAAATTTCTCGCACATATGTCTTTTGTGAGATAAAAATCCCATTAGTAGATTGCACTACTTCTATGTCAGGAAAGTATCAAACTAAGATAAGTCATTTCAAACTCCATCATCTGACATCACAATTTCTAGTAAATATAAGATCATCAACATACAAACAAACAATAAACATTTTTCCTTCATTTTCCATTTTCATAAAAAGTGTGTGCTTATATGGACACTTTTAGAAACTTACCTTAAAAAAATAGTCCTCATTTTGACTATACCAAACTCATGGTGCTTGTTTTAATCCATAGAGAATCTTTTTTTAATTTATAGAGTTTATGCTCATCACCAATTTTAATATAACTAGGGGGTTGGTCTATAAATACATGTTCTTCCAAGCTTTCATGTAAGAAAGCAGATTTGACATCTAGTTAGAAAATAGACCAAGAATTTTGTGCTGCCAATGCTATAACTAATCTTATTGTATCGTGACGTGCAACTGGAGTAAAGATTTCATTATAATCAACTCCATATTCTTGTTTGTATCCTTTTGCTACCAATCATGCCTTATAATTGTTAACTTCACCATTTTCTTTCAATTTTGTTTTGAAACCCATTTTACACCAATGGTTTTGTGCCATTTTGGGAGATCACACAGTTCCCAAGTATCATTCTTCTCAATAGCTTCAATTTCATCATCCATCATCATCCTCCATTTTGGTTTCTTAATAACACTTTCAAAAGTTGTGGGTCACAATTTGCAAATAAGGCAAAGTAGGTAACACGATCTTCATCATAATCAATCCCTGTTACCTCATAGTCTTTCATCCATGTTGTCTTTTTCGAGTACGTTGGAAAGGTTCATCTATTGTACTTGTTGCAATTGGTAACATTTCAAAGGAACCAATTGATAGATTTTCAATTGGTTGCATTTCATCTTCAATATCACTATCAATAATTGAAGTAGGTTGTTGCCTATTCCAATCCCAAATGCTTTCTCCATCAAATACAATATCTTTGCTAACCACAATGTTTTTTGTCATTGGGTTGAATAAATTATAAGTTTTGTATGTCTCATTGACATTGAGAAATACACATCTTTCACCTTTATCATCAAACTTTTTTCTTTTTCCATATGAAACGTGGGCATAGACAATGCAACCAAAAATTTTGAAGTAGTCTATAGTTGGTTTTCATCCATTCCAAGCCTCTTCAGGTGTCATGTTTTGAACAACAAAAGTGAGGCTTCTATTCAGGATATGAACGCTTAAATTTATAGCTTTGGGCCAGAATGTCTTTGGAATTCTTCTTTTTTCTAGCAAACTTCTTACCATATTAAGAATGGTTTGATTCTTCCTCTTTGATATGCCATTTTGTCATGGGGTATAAAATGTTGTAAGCTCTCTTCTAATACCATGAATATTACAAAAATCTTGAAATTCCTTTGAATAATATTCTCTACTGTGATCTGTACAAAGAGTCTTGATTGTCTTTCTTGTTTCATTTTCAACACGTGTCTTGAAACTTTTAAAAGCACCGAAAGCTTTTGATTTTTCCTTTAAAAAATAAACCCATATTTTTCGACTATAATCATCAATGAAGGTGATTAGATAATTTTTACCTTTACTGGAAGATGGTTTTATTGACCCACAAATACCATAATGAATTAACTCCATGACATTATTTGTTCTCCATGATTTTTCTTGAGGGAATTTTGAATGATGTTGTTTGCTAACAACACATTCTCCACATATATTAGAGGGAACAACAATTTGAGGAAGTTCATTCATGATATTTTTCTAGTGAAGAGTCTTTAATCCATAAAAGTTCAAATACTCATATAAAAAATGCCACAACCATGAAGAACTTTTTACTTCAGTCATCAAGTAAGATTGAATTCTCTCAATCTTTAATTGAAACAACTTGTTTGAATTCATTTAAATAATAACACCCTCTCTTGTAGGATTATATATTTCACAAGCATGATCCTTGATCGTGATAACATAATCCAGTACTTAATAAATTGCTTTTCAAATCAAGGACATATAGGACATTGGATATTGTTTCAACAAAATCATTTTTGGTATTGATCTTAACATCATCTTTACCATTGACATTCACAATAGAACTATAATCAAATCTTACTTTAGAATGAAATCTTTATTTAAATATGAAAATGAAGATTACTTCCACACATGTGGTTGTTGTAGCTTATATCCATATACTAAACCTCTGAGTTGAATTTTTCATCATTTTGAACAACCATTAACAAAATTTCTACATCTAGATTTTCTACAAAATTTGATTTTTCTCCATTTTCTTTGTCATTAGGCAGCTTTGTATAACATTTTGAACAGTAATGACTGAAATTATGACATGTAAAGCATTCTATTTTTGATTTGTTAGATGGTAATTCTCATATTTACTTTTGTTTTGATCATCAATGACCTTGGAATGGTTACTGCCATTCCTATTGCCTCTATCTCCCTTTTCTCTTCCTCTACCTCTATCTCTACCTCTTCCTTTAATGTTAGAGAAATGAGTAGAGATAGAGGTCTTTAACACTTGCTCCTCTGTGGTGGAACTTGGGTTCATCTTTTTTTCATGAGCTAGCAAAGAGCTTTGAAGTTCATCAAGAGAGAGGATGTCAATATCTTTGGATTTTTCTATTGAGCAGAGCACATAATCAAATTTGGGTGACAAGGAATGCAAAATTTTCTCTACAACAGTGACATCTTCCATATTCTCACCCATGAAATCACATCATATTGTTAATCTCCATGGTTCTAACATAATAGTTGGTGACAAATTTACCATTCTTCATTTGTAGAGTTTCAAAATCCCTTCTTAAGGCTTGAAGATGTGCACACTTCACTCTAGAAGAGCCTTGGTATATTTTTTTTCATAGAATCCCAATATATTCTTGGAACTATCTTTACAAAGAATGATCTCCAAGATTGAACGATCAATAGTCTGGAACAAATAATTTTTTGCTTTGAGATCTTTCAACTTCAGCAGTTCAATTTCTGTTATTTGTGCATTAGATGCATCTTTTTCCCCTTACTAATTTTGAAACTCCTTTCGAAACAACTTTCCAATATTCCTTTGATCTAAGAAAATTTTTCATCAGTATGCTCCAATGATCACAGTGACCATCGAAACAAAGGATTGCGGGTTGCACAAAATTAGGATCTAAAGCCATAAAGAAAATACAGTTGTTGTTATTTTTTTCTTCTTTTTCTTTTAACTCATGTGTTTCCCTTCAACCAAGCTTTGATACCACTGATAATAGTGACATCTATTTTAAAAATATAAATGAGAAATAAGAGATACGATGGTGAAAAATTGTTGCTCTTCTTTTTAATAATCTGATGGTATATTTATAGGTTTACATTCAATAGCTAAATAAGTTAACAAATAAAATATCAAAAACAATGTAGGCATGTTTTATTGAACATGAGTACGTTCATCTAAATATGACCACGTTTTGTTAAACATGTCATGAACAAACTTCTAAAAAATAGGACTTACTTAAAACTAACTTTGATTAAGTAAAACAAATTTAAATCACGTAAAAAAATAAACTAATTTTTTTTTAACAATCTTATCATTTAATTGTCTTTATATTTCTTTAAAAATTCTTCTCTTTCACATTCATTTAAATAATTGTGTGACTTTTTTTCCCTCTTTCCAATATATAGTTTATTTTTTCTTGCTTCTCCTTGTGATAACATAATTTTTCTTTGTTTCTTTATTTTTCTTCTATATTTGGTCCATTTGATTGTGTTTCATTTTTTGCACACTAGAAATGTAGCACTTTTTTTTTATTGTAATATTAGTTTTCACTGTTTTTTTGTCTTTTTTTTATTGAGTTTTGGTTTTCATACAATAAATCTCAATCTTTTTTAGTTTTCATTATTGTTCTTTATTTTTTTTTATTTACTTGTGTAAACTCATTATCCCCTTTCATATATTGTTTTTTTTTAGTTTGCAAGGAAGTTGTTACAATGAGCACGAAGTCTCCAAGAAACAACACAAACTAAGTTAAAGGTAGAAACATCAAACACCACGACAAAATTACACTTTAATCACAAACAAGATCAATCATGTTCACACAACTATTCAAAATATTTTTTTATTTAAATTTATTAATGATTTCAATCAATAATATACTTAAGACTTAAATAATATTTTGGTATGTATAAAATAAAATATTTTTAATTTAGTCCTTTAAATATTTTTATTTTGATTTTAATCCTTTTAAAATTATTATTATATTATTTATTTTAATCATTATTTTCAAGTAACAACATTAAACAATAGTATAATCATAATATTGATAATTTATTGACTTGTCACATCATCAAGGAATTAACAGAAAATGATGAATACTTTTTTTTTATAAACTTATTTTTAAATATTTTATTAACTAATTGATGTTATCAAATATGTTAGATAGATGAGGATTTAAAAATATAGTTTATCTAAAAAATTACCTATGTCTATCTTATTAAACTCTTTGATTATGTGATAAATTAATAAACTATTAACATTGATGTTATGCCATCAATTACTATTTTACTTTAAAGTAGATATTAAAATAAATTTTTTAAAATCTTTAAAGGATTAAAACAAAAAAAATTAAAGGACAAAATAAAAAACGCCCTAATTTTATAAGGACATAATGTTATTTAAGTTTATATATAAATTTTAGAAAGTTAAACAACATTATTATTATGACATTCATCATTATTTTAATAAAAAGTAATTGTGTCATTTGATGTTTTAAGATTTGCACCGAAAAATATTATGACTAAATTAACTTATAGAAACAATGAATTATATATACACACTGATTTACAGATAAAGAGAAATTAAATTAATTTTATTTGTAATTAAAGTAAACCATGATTTTAATTGCAAATTAATATTTCAGCCTGCAAATAATATTGATATATGATTTTTTTCATTAAACCAAGGAGAAAATATATTTATGAATTATAATAGGTTTAAATATATTTTTTTATATTTATAAAATAATCTATTTTGATCTACCAATTTTTTTTACTTTAGTGCCTTACTTTTTTTATATTTAATTTTTTTACTTGTTATATTGACTTCAAGTGATTATATGATAAAAAATTATAGAAAAATTCAATTAGAAAAATTGTTCATAAAAAAAATTTGTATCATATATTAGAAGTTAACATTATTGTTTTTTGTTAAATTTTTTGTTGTTACTAGACAATTTTTCTACAAATTGTATGTAACACCTTATGTATTAAAAAGATGATCTTATTTTGTTTGGTTAAATTTTCTTGTTGTTGTTGAATGATTTTTCTTATTAAATTTTTTATAAATTATTTGTTATGTTATCATTTAATAGAACCAATATAACATTAGGTAATAAAATCAAATATAAAAAATGCGAGATACTACAATAAAAAAATCAATGATTTAGATGATAAAATTAAAATAAACTATTTTACAGCTAGAAAAAACATATTTAAGTTATTATAATATAAATATCAGTAAAAGTATAATAAATATTTATGGTCAATTATGTTAGATAATTTTCACAAGACTTAAATATATTTTTAATTCTTATAAAATAAATATGTTTTGATTTTGGTGTCTATCAATTTTTTTTTTGTTCTTTATCCTTCTAAAATTAATTTATTGATTTTAGTTTCTATAAAATGAATAAATTTTAGACTTAGTTTCTATAAAATATTTTCTTTTAATATTAATTTTAAAATTTAAAATTACTGTTTTTTATTCTTAAAATTAATTTTAAGGTAAATAAATAATATTTAATTTAGAAATCTAGAATTTTTTTTAGAAGTATCACATATTAACGATGTATTATAAACATTATCAAATATTATCTCAAATAATCATTTGACCTTTTATTAAACACCTAAATAGTTAACACGTGTTATATAATAATAGGGACCAAAATAAAATTTTTACTTTTTAGGAATAAAAATTTTAAAAATTTATAAGGATTCAAATAAAAATTTATTAATTTTATAGAAACTATATACATATTTAAACAATTTTCACCAACTTTGTATTATTTTATATTTATCGTTCCATTATATATTAATGGAGAATAATTATATTTTTTTTCTCGCTAATTTTCCATCATATAAGTTTCAAATATTCATTTCTTTAATTAATTTTTCAAATGAAGAAGAAAATACGCTGGATTACTTTTGATAATTATATATAAATTAATTAAAAATAGAACTTATTTCAGAAATAGAAATAATCTACCTCCGTTACCAAATAACCCAACAATTGGTGGCGCTGGTTGTAGATTTTCTATTTTGATCTGGGTTCTAGCTTTGGCGCATTCTGATTTCAATGCTAATTTATGTTTTTCTTGCATTACATTGTTACAGTTAATTTTAATATGTGTTCGGAATTGCATCAATTACCATTTAAATGCACATAAACTTCAAGACTACTGAGAGTAGCTTTGATGTATTCTTTCATTTTGACGTGAAAATGTTTTTCATACACACGTTTCCAAAGTGGTTCCAAACATGCTTTTAATATATATATATATTTGCTACAGTGTAGTTGGAATACATGGTTTTGTTTGAGACTTTGAGTTTGAATAACGTCCCTAACATTTTTTTCCGGAATTTATTTATATATAAATTTCTGTACTATATTTAAATAAATTTTATGATATAAGATAATAAAATGTTATAATATAATATGGAATATCTATCCCTACTTAGGAAGTACTGACCATTAATTTATTTATTTTTTAAAAATAAAAACGGGTTCTAACTTTTCTTTTCACATGGCGTTCAAGCATGCAAACATGGAATACGCTTAAATTTCATGAGGAGCAGCCCCTGACTCTACAATGACATGTACGTTAGTGTCTCAGAAAAAGCAAAATAGAAAAAGAGAAACAAAAAGTCTACCATATATTACAACTACTAATGAATTTTACCTAGGGGAGCTACCATTTTGAAGTTTAACAAGAGAAAAGTATGCACCCTCACGTCCAAGTGAAATCAATTCGTTATGTGAACCTTGTTCTACAACCTTCCCGTTCTTAATCACAGCAATGTAGTTGGATTTCTGTATTGTAGAGAGCCTGTGTGCCACTACTATGCATGTTCTTCCAACCATTATCTTCTCTAGTGCTTCTTGGACCAAGATCTCTGACACACTATCAAGTGCACTAGTAGCCTCATCCAGAAGCAGTATTGCAGGATTCTTCAGTATGGCCCTAGCTAAGGCTATTCTTTGTTTCTGACCTCCTGATAGCTGAACTCCTCTTTCCCCACAGTTTGTCTCATACCCGTCATTCATTCCACTGCCATGACAAGCACCACCAACACAAAAGAAAAGTGTTAGTTCCAAGAGGAAGATGGTTTAAAAGGTGCAGCTAGTTATTCTCTGCTGTTTAACACAGGAAAATCTGTGCCAACACACCTAGTGTTTATTAGATCATGTTTGGACTGACATTGTTTTGGGTTTCTCTAAAAATTATAAGTAACCATAAAAAGCCAATTGGAAGAGCTTATTTAAAACTTATTGAGACTTATATTATGACAAACAATTGTGTAAGTTTTTGAGAGAGTTTATGATATGTCCATAACATTGTTTCAACTTATTTTCTTAAGCTCTTCAGGATAGCTTATGAAAACAATTAGCAACTTATATCAAAACATTATAACTCTATTTCGCTCTTTGATTATAGAAAAAACTTAAGCATGAGTACTTACATAATAAGCACTTATTAAGTAAGGGCTCAATTAAGTTGTTTACCAAAAATAAAGCATCTATAGATGCTAATTGGAGGAGTTCTACTTTCAAGGAGAAGAGAAGTTAAAAAAAAAAACTGTGCCAAACCCTACCTAGTGTTTAGTTGTTCTCTCTAGTAGCCTCTGCATGTCAATTAAACTAGGCTTATGGTTAGTGTTATTTGTAATTCTTGTTTGTTTCCTTAATGTTGTGTTTAGGCGAATGAAAGAAAACATTTTGGCTTCAGAACAAAAAATGATTAAAAGAAGTTATTGTCAAGGAGTTGATTTTAAAAATCTTTTCCATTACAGTTCTCACGTACCTTATGAATTCATGAGCATTAGCCAGGGAAGCAGCCCTTCTTATCTCAGATTCAGTTGTGTTTTCTTTCCCATAGGCGATATTTTCTCGAATGGTGCCAGCAAAAAGGGTTGGCTCCTGACTCACTAATGCAATCTGTGACCTCAGCATTCTCAAATTATAGGACTTGATGTCTTGTTCATCTATGCATACAGTTCCCTTAGCGGGATCATAAAACCTTTCAATAAGACCAATAACAGTTGATTTACCACAACCACTGTGTCCCACTAGAGCCACTGTTCTCCCAGGTTCAACTTTAAGATTCAAACCCTTGAAAATCATTTGATCAGGTCTAGTTGGATATGCAAAGAATACACTCTTAAGCTCAACTCTGCCCCTTATTTTCCTCTTTTTCTCACCTCCCCATGAGGTCTCAGGATAAATCTCAGTTTTCCTGTCTAGGATTGCAAAAACTGATCCAACTGCACTGCTTCCTTTGGACAAGTCAGAAGTCATGCTTCCAGCATCAGCAATAATGTATGCAGTGAAGAGTAATATTAAAAATGCTTGGAAGAGCTGCTTTGGTTCTATGAGCCCGTCTATCAAGAGCCTCCCACCATACCAGTACGCCAATGCTGTTGATGAAGTGTTAAAAAACTGCGAGCTGAAAAGACCAAAGCCCGAAATCCATGACTGCCTAATACTCTCCATTTTAGGCCCCACCATTGTGGATTTGAAAAGTGTCAACATTCTTTTCTGAGAGCTGAAGGCAGTTATGGTTCTATGGTTTATAACAGCTTCACTTGCAAGTTGGCTCCCTTCTCTTTGTGCTTTACGAGCTTTCTCAGCCATACCCTTCATCAAGACACTTCTTGAGTAAAAGCTTCCAATGACTAATGGCTGCACTGCAATCATCACAAGGGAAAGCCTCCATGTCAGCACAAGTCCTAGAGTGTAGGCAAAGACAGACCCAAAAACTGCTTGGGCCAACAAAGACATCCGATCGCCAACAAGGGAACGAACCAAATTGGCTTCAGAGGATAATCTTGCACAAATGGATGCACTTGCATTATCTTCATGATCAAACCACCCTATCTCAAAAGTCATCAACTTCTCTAGTATCTTCTCTCTTATTCTTTTAGTCAACCTCTCTCCCATAACTGCAAAGTTATAGTGTTGGAGAATACTAGTGAAGAAGTTGAAAACACCAATTCCTAAGAAAACGAGGGCCAGGACTCTAGTTTTAGACTTCATCTCTGAGCTATTAGTTTCAAAATAAACTGATATAAGTGTTCCTACACAGTATGCATTCACAGGTTGTACTGCTCCTGATCCTATTGCTCCTAAGATTCCTAGCATTGCTCTTCCCCACTCAGGTTTATTCATTTTCAGCAAACGCCACTGTGAAGGAGCTGGATGATTTGTTCTTTTCAAATTATCTTCATAACTATCATCATCAGGGTCATATTGGATAGAATAGGAGTAAGGTGTTCCCATGGAAAATCCCTGACTGAAGGGATACAAGATGGGAGTGCCTACAGTGCTTGATCTGAAACTTACAGTTGGACTTTGAGAAATGCTCATTCTATGAGAGCTCTTTCCTTCTATTTGAAGATTGGAAGGTCTGGACTCATCATTATGAGTTGTTACTTGCTGCAACTCTACCATGTGAGCATACTCACCATCAGTCAATTCCATGAGCTCATTATGTGTACCTAATTCAATCACTCTCCCTGCTTGAAGGACTGCAATCAAGTGAGCTGTTCGAATTGTAGACAAGCGATGAGCAATGATAATTGTTGTTCTTCCTTTTGAAGCTTGATCAATTGCTGCCTGTACCACTCTTTCAGATTGAGCATCCAGTGCACTGGTAGCTTCATCAAGCAAGAGAACCTTTGGATCCCTTAGTAAGGCTCTGGCTATGGCAATGCGTTGCTTCTGCCCACCAGACAATTGAAATCCAAACTGCCCAACCTACGAAATCCATAGTGGTTTACAATAACAAGGCTTTAATCAAAGCAGCTTACATAACAAAAATTAAATCAAAAGTTTGTTCTCTACATCTCACATTGTTTTTCTTTTAGTCCTTACATGAAAAATTTTATATTTGGTCCTTACACGAAAAAAAGAATGCTTGTAAAATAGTACTTTGCAAAATCTAACACTAATGACTTTGGTAAACAGTAAGAATCAATTCGTAAACATTTTTTATGTAAGGACCAAAGTGTTGAATTTTCTGATGTAGAGATCAAAATGGAAAATGGTATGAAGTCTTGTTTAATACAATATTCAAGATCAAATTATTTTGATGTGCTCAGGTGAAAAAGTATTAGTTAGAAACCTTTAAATATGATAATGAAATTTCGAAAGAAGCATACCCAAAGTAACTGAAAGTTTTAACTCAAACGTAAACAAATATATGGAGATTTTGTTCTGTTTCCTTATTTTCTCTTCCATGTATGGTGTTATTTTCATACTTTGTCTGAGCAAATGAGTTGAGATCAACTTACTTGAGTTTCATATCCATCTGGCAACTTAACAATGAAATCATGTGCATTAGCTGCTTTAGCCGCACTTATCACACTTTCCATTGAGGCTCCTTCTTTTCCAAACAATATATTCTCTTTTATAGAAGTGGCAAAGAGAACAGGCTCTTGATTTACTAGGCCAAGTTGAGATCTCAACCACTTCAACTGAAGCCTATTAATCTTGTGACCATCCAAGAGTATTACTCCCTCAACAGGGTCATAAAACCTTTCAAGCAGTGCTATAACAGTGGATTTACCTGAACCACTACCTCCCACAAGGCCTACACTCTTGCCTGCTGGGACAGTGAGATTGAATCCCTGCAAGACTGGTGTGTCTGGCCTAGATGGGTAACAGAAGTAGATGTCTTGAAATTCAAGTTCACCTCTCACATATGATAACGCCTTTCCTTTCTTATCTTCAGAATCTATAGTTGGCACCCGATCAATCATTTCTAAAAGACGAGTGACAGCAGCAGTTGCTTCTGTGATGGCAGTTAAATTTGGAAGGGCACTTAAAATGCTCCTGAAATTCATAAAGTTAAAAATATTAGTATTAACATGTCATATTAAAAATGTGAACCATATGATATAAAACTAGAATATAAGTGATGAGAAAAACACTTACAAGCCTCCCATGAGGACGTTGAAGCCAGCTACAAATACATGGCCACCTTGTTCATGTTTATTAGTGATCAGAAAAGTTCCAACCCAAGCCTGGAAACCCCAACTTATATAAATGACTCCCATACTTCCCAACATCAACCCCTTTGCAAAACCTTGCTTTATTCCAAATTCCATAGTTTTTTGAAGTGCACTGCTAAATCTGTTTAGTGTTTGATTCTCCCCAACATATGAATAAACAGTCCGTATTGAAGATATTGCCTGTTCTGCAATCCCACCGGCAACCCCATAGGACTCGATCATTTTCATTGCAAGATCTAACATGATCTTCCCAAATACAAGGGCTGGAAGAATGAACATGATAGAGAGTGGTATGGCTGCCAATGTAAGTCTCCATGAAAGTACAAATGCAAAAATGTGGCAGAATAGGAATGTTGACATGTAAGCCAGGCAGTCAGGTATCTACACCCAGGAAAAAAAAAAGTGTAAATTAATAAAGCGTAGAGATAAAGAGTCTTATATTTATCAGATTTTGAAACCCGTGTATTAAAAATGTTACCTTGTGAACAACTACTTATGGAGAATGCTGCATTCGTTAAAGAATAAAAAACGAAAAGATTTTTGGCAATAGTGTTACCAATTTACCAATCAACAAGATTTTTAAATAGGAAGATTAATAAGTATGTCACTAATGCACTTATTATGTACTAGTTTTTTTTACTAGAGGCCTATCTACTTTTGGAGATACATTTGGTGATTCATTAACATAGGTTTATAATTTTCACCTTATGAAATCAATAAAAAGTAGAGCCTACTCAATGAGATATATCTATGATCATAGTTGCATTCCAAGTAAAAGGCATAGCTGCAGAAAAACCTTCTCACACAATACAACTTGGACGGTATTTGCATCTGAGGAAATGAGTGAAACAACTTGGTAGGTTGTTGAAGAACCAGCAGTTTGGGCATCAAAGAAACCAACTTCTTGTCTTAGGACTGATTTTAGGTATTCCATTCTCATTCTGGAAGCCTGTCTCTCAGCAGTTCTTGTCCAACATATTCCTTCTGTTTAGCCAACATCAATTGGTATAAAGCATGAAAAGTAGTTAGATTTATTTTTTGTAATGCTAGCCATGCTATTTGCTTAACTTCATCGTTGATGTAAATTCTGCAAAGAAAGTAACTGTGCGATGAATGTGCAGCTTACCAATAAAAGCCGAAACTCCAACTCCAATTGCAGCACAAAAAAGCCTCAAGGCAAACTGAAAAAGTCAGGTGAAGTGGCAATTTCAAAATTTGTTGAGTAATCATGTCCCAAAAATCAAATTGTGGAAAGACCATGCATAAGTGGTATCCTCCTTAAATGCATAAATCAGTTTCTATGCGCATGCTCCACTTGCATTATCTGTGTTTGGTTTTACGGTGAGAAGTATCAAAATTGTTTTTGTCTCAGGATTTTAGTAAAAATACAGATGTTTGGTTATTGTTATATAAAATTGATTTTGCCTCAAACCTCGATTTGTCTAGAAGTGATAAAAAGTAGCTTTTGTGTTAGGTTGAAATTTTTTTACCAAGTTTTACAGCAAACTTGCATTTAGGGTAAAAACTTCCAAATATAAATACCTAACTAAAATCAATTTTGCAAATGCTCACTCAAACAAGTGCAAGAGACAGTTAACTTCTAAATCAAATAACTGCTAAAAAATCAACAAAAGCAGTTTCATACAAAACTGTTGTACTAAACTAGAGTATGATTTTGTGCCATACAAATTGCATCGGTTGTCTATAGCAGAAGAGTAAAGATTTTAGCTAATAAGCTCACCTTGTTCACATCATGCTTTGTCAAATGACTATTCTTTTCCCCATAGGCGTTGATCACATCACTGAGAATGTACATCATGAGAGGTGTCTGTAGCCCATCTCCAAGGCTTCCCAAGGTCCCAAAAAACATCAACAACTTGTCTACTCTATCTGCATAACGAAACATACTATTGTTCCCCATTTTCCCTTGACCCTCCCTATGTAGAGATACCCCTTAATTTATTTTTTCAAGATTCAGTAAGGTTAATCACCAATCTCAGTGAAAACACATAGAAAGGCTATATACTCACTATATTCTCTTAGCTGTGCAAAATCAGCAGCCAACAGATGGCTCTTACTATTGTCTTTTTACTACCAAAGCCGGAATTGATACAACATGCAAGTGGAATTGGCCGGGCTAATACATTATTCAAACTAAAAAAACATTGTTTGTGTAACTTGATATGTGATGTTTGTTAGTTGTTGTGGTTCCACCTAGTTAATTACCCCGGCACATAATTCCATCAGGGTCGCTGTTAATGTGTCTTCTTGCAGTTCTAGATACTTACATAGAATCATTCCCGTTACAATCTTGGATATGATGTGTTGCCAATTGGACCTAGTCAAGTATTGTTCCCAACTTAATAACGCAATGATTCGGTATTTCCAAGGCATGTTTATTGGAAGTGTCTTTCTGACTTTGCATTATTAAGTACGGCCAATCTCACATGAGGGGTCCAAATTTTCCACTTTATTCGACTTTGATATCAATCAGGATGTACATGCCTTCAATGGTATCATTCTAGCCAAAAAAACTAAAAAGAGATCATCAATAATTCTTTCATTCTTAATATATATATATATAATATGTGTTGAGAGTGTAAAGATATTTTATATTATCATCTCATAACATATTTTTACAGTAAGATTAATATTAAATTTTATAATAATTCTTTTAAAAATCATATTATCTCCTATGAACAATTTATTGGTAGACAGTTTTAAGTAATATACAAAAAGTCTTAGGTTCTTGGCATTGTACACTATAAGAAAAAACTTTGAAAGTCATATTTAAAATGATGTCTAATTTATTGACAATATAAACTTTTTTAACATGAAAATTAACCTCATATATATAAACGTATAGTTTAAACAACGATGAAAGTGCGCACTTCGTCCTAAGCAGCTACCACAGTCTCTAGGTTTTTGCCATTTGTAATTAGGGAATGTACTCTTGGTAGTAAAATATGCTGCCGGCCTTAGTGGCACTTGAGTCAATCTTTGTTGTGTAACATTCTATGTTTTTCCACTTGTATTTTTATATTGGATAGTTTCGGGTTCAGTACAAGGCGAATTTGCGTTAGGAGGTTCCCTTAACATCATCTTTCACCATTTAATATTTGTAAGCTTTCTAAATTTGCTTGTAGAAGACGTCCTTTGAGCTACTTAAAAGGATTTAATTTTGGTGCCTTGTATTTTTTTATTATGGGGTGGAAAGTGTTTTTTTGATTTGAGGGTACAACGGTAAGGTTGAGTGCTTATTGGCTTCAAGAGATTTGTTACTAACTAGATTTTTCCATTATTATTTTATTAACCATAGTAGGTAAGCTCGTATAGTCGAGGGAATCGATTTTGATTCCTCTTAGTACTGTCAAATGGTAGTAGCTTTTCACCAAGTAAAAAAAAGTTAGTAGCTAATAAAATATTCAAACAGTAGCTAATTCATTTGTTAACATGTATGCTAATTGCAAGGTTTCAGCTTTGAAGAGAGTTCCTTTTTCTTTCTAGAATATTTTATCTGTTCATTTGCTTTCAGTAGTGATAGCCGTGTGGATTTTCGTTAGCCGAACAAGTCCTATTAGATACCTTTGTTTTTCCTTTCCATTCTTCATAAAACTTTTACAAGAGAGTATTCTTTCAACTCTTTAAAATGTCGTCTAAAATTTTTGACATTTTTTAAAATTTCTAAAGAAAAGGTACTGTAATCTGCTCGGAGTAAAAATATAAAATAGCTTAATTAAGCTTAACACAGAATAATACATAATGCACTATTGTGTTTTCTTAATAAAGATTTCTTCACTATAATCATGTAATTATAATGCTTATTAAAAGCATTTATCTAGTTATTTGAGTTAAATAATTCCTATGCTTCTTTCTTTTCTTTATGGGGATGATAAATTGGCCTTGTTTGCCACAAAAATCCTACCTTGCCTTATGATGATTAGTTAAAATAGAAGACGAAGTTGTCACGTTCATTTGTCTTTAAACCCTTGTTGGGAAATGGGATAAGAGGAAAGTGAAAATGAAAAATAAATCTTTAATGCATAAAGGTATTTCCTCTCCTCACATTGTTTTCGACAACGAACCATTTAAAAAGAGTAATGACACACTCGTACTTGTATAATTTTGTTTTCTAAATGACTCCAAGTCTCCAATTGCTTACACATCTCTCACATTTTGTGAGATAAGAAACAAAATAGGTACGAGATGAGACTGTAAGAACAAATTTCAATCATGTAAAAAAATAAAATAAAATACATGGTTAAAACTATAATTAAGTAAAATAATTTTGACAGTCTCGAATGATTGTACGACCAAGATTAACTCCTCTCACTCTAACCAAATATGTACCTTCGGAGACATTCAGTACAAGACAAATGGCATCTCTGAGACACCAAAAGAAGAAATTAGATGCCTGAAGCAATTCAAATGGAGAAAGGCATTTAAAAATCAAAATGATTACTGATAATACACGGATTCCAAACTTAAATCGGTTTTAGTTATGAGATTTTTTCTAATTATTATCAAATGACTGAAACATTTGTACGAGGTCCATAATAACGAGGAAGAAGATACTAAGAATAACTCAATCTAGAGGACCATCAGAAATCGTGATAGATCGAAGCCCGCTGTCATAGCCAATACGATAATGATTTAATTAAAGATTTTCTGTTGTATTTAGTGTTTGATCAAGTACACACAGGACAAGTCAGAAGATGATAATCTAATACTGCAGAAATGAAGTAAAAAAAACCTCGAATATACGACACTATAAAAACAAATTCACTCATCATCCTTGTAAGGATACTCTTCTGGAACATGCTTGAGAAGTTTAACCTGCAACTCAAACACATCATCACCCCGAAGCACATCGCGGAGCCAAGTTACCTCAGTCTTCATTGACACCTGTAGATGGATGTAACGAAATCATGTTGACTTGACCAAAATAAAAGCATATGGTGTAGAAAAGAAAAACTATAACGCTTCACCATGATACCCAATTCCCAAGATATAACAGGAAACATAACATTACATGTCATGCCTCATTTCCGACAGGACAACTTACTATCATAAAGTTGTTTAGCAATTTAATTAGGTTGAGTTCAGTGATAAGGTTTTGGTCAAGCTCAACTTGCCCAATATATGGAAATTTTCAAGTCAAACATTGACTTTCTTTCAACATCCCTACAACAAAAGGATTGAACTCAAAAAATTGCATTCACAAAATGCTGAATGATTTATATAGAAGAAAAATAGCAACTCAGAAAGCAAAAATTGATAAAAATTTTGCCCTTTCCATATACAGCTATGCTGAACAAAACCATGAGTAATCCATTTCATGTTGGAGAAAAATAATCAAATTTCAGAAGAGCACAGAGGAAGGCTGCAGCAACCTTACTATTATATTCTCCTAGTTTCCCAAAGCGAAAACAAAAACAGATAAAAAAAATAACACTGATATTTGATGAATTGAAGTTGTATAGATTTGAAGTAATATGCCAAATGAGGTAACCAATAGGAACAGAAACTTACCATATCTAAGGCTCCTCTAATGACTCCACTTAGGATGTTGCAGTAGTACAGACCTTGGCAGTTGTCAGGAAGCTCCACAAAATCTACCAAAGGATTATCCTCCAAAACAATACTACAACATGTCCCGTCAGCATCCCAATTGGTCACAGATGCAGTAACACCAAGGAACATTTTGAAACCAACCTGTTAAAAAGCAAGATTTAAGTTGATAAAATAAAAACTTACCTTTACATACACTGGACTAGTAATATAATTAATAAACAAACAACAAATTCTGATCACACAACCAAGAATCAATGCTTAATCTTGTAAACATCATACCAATCAAAGTGTCACCCAACTGTTTCATACTGAAATTAAACATCAATATACCCAAATAAACCACAACATGTGACAAAAGTCATGAGAGTACCGTATCACAAATTGTAAAGGAACTCCGTATATGGTATCCTCACAACATGAGACAAAAGTCATGAGAGTACCATATCACAAATTGTAAAGGAACTCCGTATATGGTATCCTCCTATAACACTTGGCCAAAGTCAGTTAATATTGACTGAATAGTTGGGGCTGACAAGCCTAGGTTGAAAAGTGGTTTGATTAGAAAAATAGGCAATCAATATTCTTAAAGAAAGTTTGGGCACTGATTATTTTTGTAAAATAATTATTTTTTCCAAAAAAATTTGTTGGAAGGTGTACAGAGAGAGAGAGAGAGATTGTTTTCCCAAAATAGCCCATCTGAAAGCCCACTTAGTGAAAGCATGGATCTGTTCAGGTTAACACTCTATATTCACAAAGGAACATATCCTTATATCAAATGCTCTAAGTGAGAACTCTTTTTAATGTTAGCACTTATAATGAGTTACAATCATTTTTAATTTTAACGGTGCATTATGTTGGAATGATATCAGAATAATTTTAGATAATATTCTATCTTTATATTCAGGTAAAATCACTCACCAAAAAGACTACCCACCCACCCAAAAAAACCACAATGGAAATAGAGAAAAGAATTTAAAGAAATTAATGATTTTATTGCTTTACTGAATATGAACAGAACAAGGAGATCTCTTTAACAAGGATTCCATTCACAAAGGGTTTCCCCGAACATTAGTTCAATCCCCAAATGCTAACAATTCAGAATATGCCCCCTGAACACCCCTCCCCCCCGTCCTTACCTTTTTCACCTATTTAAGCTAATTCTTTACCCCTAAAACTTTAACTACCAAAACATAACTATTCCAACTAACTGCACAGGCCGTATCAATACCATCACCTTGAAGTACTTCGTCTTTAACTTCGAAGCCCTTTCTTCTTATTTAAGCTAATTCCTACCCCTAATACTTCAATCTCATAAGCATACTATTTTAACTAATCACTCGGGCCCAACCAAAATCTTACTACAAACTTGCTTATATAAGAGTTAAATAATAAATATTTTATGGAGCAGGTGTGGCTCACCTGCATGTTTTTAAATTTTTAAATCACATATACTTACATGAAGATAAATATCCATTTCAATAAAATAATAAAACTTACTAACATACTTCTTCATAGAATACAGTTCATAAGGATGTGATATATGTAAATTTTCAACGTATATAATTAAAAGCATGAGAGAAAATGAAATATCATAAGGATGTGATAAATGAAAATTTCAAGGTATATAATTAAAAGCATGAGAGAAAATGATATAATAAAAGAAGTAGCTTTTTAATGAAAAGACAAAAGTAAAACAAATTTGTAGAACTTGTCCATTTAAGCTTTAGCTTTCATTTAAAGGGAACCAGTTAAGGAATAAAAAGTGGATTTTTTATTTTTTTTTCAGGAATGTGTAACATTTAATATAGGGAATGCACTCTCACCATGATTTCTGATAAAAACTTATTTATTGATTTCTTAACAAGCATCCTTAGAACACTTGTCAGCAAGATCCTTTTTTTAATACTACCAACATTAAATTGCAAGTTACTTTCAGTAAGTTGCACATTAAATAACACAGATCAAACGAACAAGCAGAAGTGCAGAATTTCTGCAGTACAGCAAGGATGAATTTTCAGACATTTATTCCCCAGCAAGTAAAGACACCAACAGACAATACAATACCTTTGCAATTACATCAGTAGTCTCTCTGAAATCATTGCATCTTGAGACATTAGACTTAGCTAAAAACTCATCAATCAAACGGATTCCAATATTATAACCCCTGAAAAAACAACCAAACACCAAATATAAGTCATCTAAATATGAAAAGGGGAATTATATTTGTAAATCCAGTTTCTCTTTCATCTCCTTGTTCACCCCATTTTCTTTCAGTTTGATCACATCATTTATCACATCTTTTACTTTCTCTCATCCTTTTCTTTTCTCTTTCTATCTCTTTCTTCTCTATGAGAAAATTATTACATGGTCCGTAACCATCACATGTCCATAGTCCCACCTAATACATAAGTGAGTTTTTCAATTTACCAGGTTAAAAACATTCGGTTATGTGTCACATGAAGATGTTCTGAGCCATGTAATAATTTCTACTTTCCTACACCTATCCACCCCAAACATTCACCTTTATTCATAATAATACACATTGAACAAAGGAAGCAAAAAAATCAATTTTTTTAACATAAAAAGATTAAACTAACAACATTTATCGAATTCAAAAGAAGATAGAGATATTCAGAATTGTACATTTGATCAAGCTGTTTGTTAACCTCCTCAACCTCTTCCAGATCCGTGAGCAATTGACGCACAATTGCGCCATACGTCAAAGTAAACAGCTCCGCATTCTGCATAATCCAAACCAATTAGGATATTATCATACCAACTCACTAACGATTCCACAAACTTCAGCAAAAGAAAAAATGACATTTTTCATGTAAAAAGAAAAACAAAATCGCGGAATCTACTGATTGGAGTGGAAATTATTGAGAGTGTATAATCGGGGGAAGATGGGAATTTGTCCAAAAAACACAAACGGAGCATAAAGAGGGTTTTGGTTTAGGTATGGGTTGCTTACAACGCGTTCGACGTTGGCGAATATGGCATCGCCGGATCGAGGAGCGACGGGAGGCATCGTCGGAGTTCAGTCTCTGGTTTGCTGCGATCCGCGTAGTGATCACCAGTCAAGCAAAGATGCGACTTTGGATCAATGCCCACTGCCCCAGTGGGATAACACTTTAACCATTATTCACGTTTGTTCCAACTATTTTATTTTATTTTATTTTATCTATTTTTATTTTATTTTATAAAATCATTATTTTAGGGTAAAATGTAATTTCGTTACCTCCAAAATATGTGAAATTGAGAATTGATTCTTCCAAAATTTCTGTTCTCATTTTAATCCCTCAAAAATTTTAACTATTGGTTTGACAAAATTTGCATTCAACCCTGTTTGTCAGGTAAGTAAATTCACTAAAACCTGTCTGCATCAAGATTTAAAATACCGAATACAAATTAAAATTTTATTCCAGAAAGACTAAAATGAGATAAAAGTTTTGGAGGATCAATTTAAATTTCACATATTTTTGAGATAAAAAATGCTTTATTTTTATTTTAAATATTATACTTGAATTAAAAATAAAATATTTTTAATTCTTGTATTTTTTATAAAACCTTTTAGTCTTTCAATTTTAATTTTGATTAAATTGATCTTTAAACTTTAAACGAAAAAATTGATGTGATAAAAAAAATTATTATTATTTTTAAAGTTTTAAGACTAGTACTAATATTTATTAAAAATATAAA